>PVIY010029325.1:0-32130 GCA_004026745.1 Myrmecophaga tridactyla
TTCAGTGTGAGAATATTTGGTTTTAGAAGATACAGTAAAGAAAACAATTACATTTCTTAAAATAGAGTTTTCTGGCTGATATACCTAAATCATACACGTACATTATTTCTTAGTAATAAATTTTCAAAAGGCCATCAAGAAAAAGACAATTCAGGACATTCTTAAATAATATAAGCATATATTTCTTAAAGATTAGATGATTTTCAGTATTTATATACACATCCTATGGTGGGACGGCTATTAAAAAAAAAAAAGAAAAAGCCACAGGTGCAAAAGAGTTTCATTTGTTCAGGAAAGTAAAGGTCTCAGGGAACCAGGCGGGAAACAAGGCCCTTGCTGCGTGCCCAGGGCTGGCCTGTCCCCGGGGAGTGGCCCGCAGGCAAGCCTCTTCCCGGCCCTGAGACCCTCCCCAACAAGCTGCAGACACGCGGGGGTTCCACCGAGATTTAAACCAGGTTTTTACAATGTGGTCATTTCACGGGAAGAGCTGTGGTCTGCAAGGAACTGCTCCTTGGAAACCTTGCCCCTCGCTCTATTATTTCACTCCTTTTTAAAGACAAAAGCAAAACTTATAATTTCATCTCTTAAAAACCACAAAGCACAAAATCAAATAAATAATAGTGATAAAAGGAATATTCTTTTACATAGTTACAAACAGCTAGGGAGGTGTGCACATCTGTAAGCTCACTGTCCCCGGGCTTCTCCCGGCGTGCTGTGCTGATTTGGTTTCTCCGTGTCATCCCTGGGGTCAGTGTCCTCTCCGGGGGTAGTGGGGCCGGCAGGGTGGCCATCGCTCTGAGCCCACGAGGACAGAGACTCGTGCACAGTGAGGGTGTGAGCCTCCATCTGGCGCTGCAGGCTGTCCATCTCCTGCCTGGGGGAGAAGTAGAGGAAGAAGCATTATGGTCACTGGAAGCCAGGCACCCACGGGGTCAGCCCACCCACACGAGGCTGCGTTCACTTGTTGGTCTCTAGCCTCCAGAGGCCGCGGCACAGTTGACTGAGTATGCGAGGCACTGTGGGCACCAAGGCCAGCCCTGCCTGCGGCTCGGCATGCGCGTGCTTTTGCTGTGGGGATCTGGAGTGTGGAAAGGAAAGACCTAGATCGGGAGTCCAACTCAACTCAGCCCAGATGTAGCGTCCAACTCTAAGGCATGGGAGTTCACAGGGTCAAGCAGCTACCAGCCACCATGTTCCCTCAGAGCCCAGGCACCCATGCCCCACAAACACTGTCCACCAGGCCCGAGCAGGGGCTCGGCCCAAGGGCGACTGGGGTCATGGGTGTGGCCTTCAAGCATCTCAGGGTGGACCCTGGCACTGTCAGGCTCATCGGTCAAGGGCAGCTGAGTGCTACACATTTCTCACCTTACACTATGGATCTAGGGGCCATGTCTGTGTACGAGAACCGTGTACCAAATATGAACCTACTCAAACTTTCCTGGACACTGAAAGCTGTCAGTAAGGAAAGGTTCCTTGAAGCTAAACATGTGATTTTATTTGTAAAGACAAAACAAAATGGAGCACAGACAAAGGAGCCTACTTCAGTTGCTGGAGGCAGCTGTTCAAGTTCCTCAGGGGCTCCTTGCTCACGGCGGGTGGGGGTCTCAGCAGCTCCTCCAGCAGTGAGGCAGGCACAGGGCAATCGGGAATCTTAACTGGGGTCACCGGGTTGGAAGGACTGGCCTCTCCCTTTGGTTCCTTCCTCTGGTTCAGAAAGCACGTTATCAGCCTTTCCACCAGCCCCAGCCTCCACCACTGCACTGCGATCACACCCGTCACCCAGGGCCACCCCCCAACCTGCCAGGGTGGACAGCAAGTGCTCTCCCTGTGTCCCCCCAGCCCCACCAGAGTGCCCATGGTAAAGGAATAGCCCTACTTATGCTTCATACCAACGGTGCCTGGTAATTGCAGGTGCTCAAGAAATGTTGGCTGAATGAATAAATTATTTCTCATGCATATATCAAAGCACAAAACACAAAGTTTTATGTTTGAACTGCATGGTTTCTCTAGGAACCTGGAGTCTCTGACTCGTCAAAAATATCAGCAAAAGGGAGTCATGGGCCACGTCGAGGGGGCGGTGCTCAATCCCAAACCGAAACTCTCGTATGGCAGTTTTTCCTGAAAGCTTCTGAGGTTCTCTAAGAAATTACGTAAGATCTTCAGCTTATCAGACTCCCCTTTTTAGGGCGCTTCCAGCACAGCCTCCCTACAAGACCATGTCTGAGGGGAGAGGCCAGCCAAGCCTCCAGGACACTGAGTCCCCAGCTGCCCAGGCTCGCAGAGACGCCCCTCACAAACCCTCTCCTGCATGGTTTACAAAGCACTTGAGAACTAAGTGGAAAGAGGTGACACTGGGAAAGGCACCGAGGTGAATGGTGTGGCTCATCCAGACACAAAACTCCATATCATCACCAACATGCAGCGCAGACAACGCTCGTAAGTGGGGGTAAGGTCAGTGTTTCAGGCCTGAATGACAAGAAGAACCCCCGCCAACCTCATATCAAAGCCAATCTGCAGTGCACTGTGGTTCATCAGAGGGGCCCTGGGGTCGACATACCTTCCTGGAGGAGCCTCGTTTCAGCTCCAGCCTCAGCTGCTGGCTCTGCTGCAGCAGAGTCTTCATGCCATTCTTCAGCTCTGACACTTTAGCCTGGAGCATAGATTTCTCTCTCTGGGTCACAGACAGATCTTCCCGCACCATCTCCAACTCAGACTTCATGTTCTAAGGAAAGTGAAGGCACAGATTTTTCAGCTATTGAAGAAAATCAAAAGCTAAAAGATTTTAAATGCATACTAAGTCCTGACATGTCACAGGTAATCTAAAGGACTAAAGTACAGCTGACATTTATACGATGAAATCTGTGATGCTTCCCGTCTCAGTGTATTTTCTCCTCCAGCCCTTTAAATCCAACATCCACTTACATCCATTTCTTCAACATGCTCACCCAAGTTTCAGTGCCCCTGCCAGGAACCAGTAATATCCCCAAGTCCAAGTTCTACAATGAACCACCAAGATGCACCTGTTTTAAAGCCAAGGGCAGCTACAGGGACAAGCCAAACAATTTCTGGGAAATATGAACAGACTCTAACTGCTGCTCAAGCCACCTGCTCTCAAGTGAAGACTCTTAGCAAGAGGCTTTAAGTAAGCTTTGATCCTTGCCCTGAGCAGCCACGACTTTACTCACAGAGATGCACCATACATCGGAACGCCTCCCCGTGCAGGCTCTCACTAACTGGACTTAACAGGATGGCATTTCTCACACGTTCACACTGTTCAGTCCCGGGGCACAGAGCCTTCTATCAAAACGGGGGGCCAGACCCTCGGGCAGGCTGCCTGAGCCCACCCACAACAGATCCATCACCCAGAGCCGGTCTCTCGCCCGCACAGAACGCATACCTGCAATAACTGCTGTACTCCTTCCAATTCCTTCCTACCCTGATGTTCAGTCAGGTTCAGCTGCTGCTTCAAGGACTGGATTTCTCTCTCCTTCTGATCCAACTCCCATTTGAGGTTTTCAATCTAAAGGAAGAGAAAATTCACATGGCCAAAAGCATTTTAAAATGGCTTTCTTGGACTAGAAAATTGTTCTAATTGTACTTCTGCTTATTGTGATAAAAATATCTTTTAATACCACAATCAGAAAAAATTTCTTAAAATAAGCACATAAGGAATACACTTGGAAAAAAAATGTTTAAAGCACACAGGGAATGAAACCCCTAAATCAATCAACCAACAGAGAGAGCCAGCCTAGTAAGAGCAGGGAAGGCCATCACCTCTTGGTTCCCCACGGGCTGTCTGCTCAGCTGCTCCTCCAGCTGCTTCTGCAGGAGCTGAAGCTGGGTCCTGGCCTCGGCCAGCTCCTCCTGGAACTGCACTATTTCTTGTGAATGCTTCCCCTCCTGAATCCTAAAACAAAAACAAGAATGAAGTTACAGTGGTTTTCCAACATATTTTTCGCCTTTAGTCTTCCATCAACTGAATGGGAACACTCATTCTGCCCTAGCAGCTGTTCTAGGCACTTCACAAGGCATGGTATCGACAAATCCTCACAAGACCCTCTGTGAGCTGGAGGCTCTAGCAACCTGTGTGAAGATCCTCCAGGGTCTCACAGAAGGTAGAAGCCAGGATTTGGCCCAGAGCCCAACGAAGCTGGTCCTCGGAGAGGGAGTGGTGCCAACACCACAACACTTTCTTGCCACAGCGGCCTGGCCATGCACGCCATACTGGGTCTGACCTGATGTCGGCTGGGAAGGACTGACACAGAGCCTGAGACTTGCCTGTTGGCGGGAAGGACTGATGCTGAACCTGAGACATGCCTCTTGGTGGCTGGGCTGCCCACGGGTTCTTTCTCAGCCAGGCCCTCAGACAGGATGGGAAGTGGGGAAGGTGGGAATGGTGTGGGGAGAGTATTGCAACTGCAAGAGGAGCTCCAGTGCAGGCTCCCTGCAGAAAAGAGTCGGATGCAGAAGAGTTCCTGGATTTGCCTCCAAAGCTTGCTGAAACTCAGGGGGCCACAGTGTGCCATGTGCACTGGCGATCTCAGGGGGATGTGGGGGCTGCGCCATGCCCACCTCACGTGGCTCTGGAAGGACAGCCTTTGTGGTGAGAGTCTCTCTGCCCACCTCCCTGCCCACGGACACGGCACTCACTGCAGGCTGTCGGCCTCCGCCTGCAGCTTCTGCACCAGCTGCTCTTTGGTCGCCAGCTCCTTCTTCACCTCACTCAGCTCCAAGATGGCAGCCTTAAAGTGGCGGCGGCTGTGGCCGGCTTCAGCCTTGGTGGTGGCAACCTGAAGACAAGGATGCCACAATTACAAATGGTCACAGGCAGGAAGCGCAAAGGCGTGCCCGGCTGCTGCCAGAGCTTCTCAGGGGCAGGCATCCCCAAAAGCACTGCACAGTCCTCAAGCTCCCTAAAGGTCTGCAGCAACTAGGACCATGGAATTCACACTCACACTCAGGACACAGACCTGAGCTCAGGATGCACATGCTCAGGATGCAATGCTGAGAACACACACCCCATGCTCAGGATGCACACTCATGCTCAGGTTGCACGCTTGAACTCAGGATGCACACCTGAGCTCAGGAAACATGTGCTTAGGATGCATGCTCACACTCAGGATACACGCCCACACTAAGGATGCATGTGCTCAGGATGCACGCTTACACTCAGGTTGCACACTTGCACTCAGGATGCACGTGCACAGGATGCATGCGCACAATCAAGATGCATGTGCTCAGGACACAAGCCCACGTTCAGGACACATGCATTCAGGATGCACGTGCTCAGTAAGCACAATCACACATAAAATGCACGTGCTCAGGATGCACATGCTCAGGATGCACGACACACTTGCATTCAGGACGCATGTGCTCAGGATGAACACTCATACTCAGGACACATGCTTGCTCTCAGGATGCACACTTGCACACAGGACATGATGCTCACCTGCAATCAGGACGCACGTGCTTAGGACATATGCTCAAACTCAGGATGTATGTGCTCAGGACATAAGTTCACGCTCAGGATGCACAGGCAACTCAGGATGCTTGTGCTCAGGACACATTCACACTCAGGACATGTGCTCAGGATGCACATTCACAGGCTGCATGCTCACACTTAGGACTCCACATATCAAGATGCACGCTCACACATAAGAGGTATGTGCTCAGGAGGTATATCCACACTCGGAACACACATTCAGGATACACATTCACACTTAGGATGCACACACACTCAGGACACACACACATTCAGGACACACGTGCTCAGGTTGCACACTTGTACTCAGGATGTTCTCGTTCTACACAGTTTTGTGGTTCTCACTGGAAAATCTGTACATTTCTTTTTCATTGTTGGCATGTTTTGAGGGGAATTTACTTTTCCATCATATCCTCTGTCTTAAAGCTACTGATTATTCTCCATTTATGATGTAACCAGCCTCTTTCCTGGACTTTAATTGCTTTTCATAGTTTAGCAATAAATTATCTCATTTCTAAGAAGACATGCAAATTCTCAGGATGAAACAAAATTTTCTATTTTCTTTTCCAAAAATTTAGTTTTTTTGGCTAAGGGTACTAGTAAGCACTGTATTTAAAACAAAGGTGGGTGGGCCACGGTGGTTCAGCAGGCAGTTGTTCTCGCCCGCCATGCTGGAGACTCGGGGTTCGATTCCTGGTGCCTGCCCATGCAAAAAAAACCCACGAAGGTGGCAGCAGGAACACTGACTTTTAAAAACTAAATCTTTGTACTAGTAGGAAACATGACTTTATAATTAGGTAGGAGGATCTTAAATTACATAAAATCCAGAAACCCTGAAGGAAAAAAAAAGCTGGTAAATTTGACTGAGATTTTAAATTTCTGAAATACAAAAATAAAAAGAAAGAATCATTACACAAAATATGATGAACTTGAAGAAAAACTGATAAAACATAACAGAGAAGCACACAAGAGCACATCAGTGGGAGGAACACCCTGTGCTGCGGGCACGCCTGTGGCCAGGCAGCCGCGGGGACCTGTCCTTGGTCTTCCCGCCTCGGTGGGCGCTCTCAACACATGTGCCTTTGTGCTCAGGACAAGAAGGACCATGAGCACTGGGTCTGAGCAGAATAATTAACCATCACTCGTAATAACTGCAGTAGTTTTCATTACCAGTTTTTGAGTTCTGCCTTCTTTGAAGGGAGACTAGGATTAGTACATGATCCCTGAGCACAGAGAAAAGGCAGAGAGGCGGAGGGTGGCAGGGCCCGTGCGGACTCTGCTCCCAGAGCCGTGAGAAGGACTCACACTGCTGCAGGTGAGGCGCATGTGGTCAAGGACGAGCGGTAATTGTTCATATTCAGATTAGTGTCACAATGTCTTACAATCTGTTCTTTCAAGAGTGTCTTACTTCCTCACCCAAGAAATAAGGAAATTTTTCTCTTTTAAATATGTAATCAGAGAAAAAAACTTTAAAAGCTATGTGAAAATCAAAGTTATAGGAACTAAACACACTTTATTCTTAGATTGAAATTTAATTGTGAAAATAATTAAATCTTATAAAATAATTCAAACAGAATTTAAAGGGAAAAGTGACATCTCCCTTCCCATCTTTCTGAGACATAGTCATTTCTTGTGTATCCTTTTAGAAACCTGCTCTGTATATACCAGTGTGAAAACACACGCACACACACACAGGCTCACTCACACACACTTACTTATTTAACCCGTGCTGAGAACCCACCCCATGCCCGGCATCCTGGAAAGACTCAAGAGCAGACAGGGCCTGCGACGGAGACTCCCGGGCAAGCGGATGGGCCTAGCCCTGGGTGGGGGCCGGGCAGGCCTCTCTCACGAGCCGGCCCTGAAGAGCATCCCACCCGCAGGAAGTGGCACAGGCAAAGGTAAACGCAGCCACCTTTCCTGTTAGCTCCGTGAACACCACGGGGTCAGAGCTGCTGTGCAGTTTGCTCTGCTAAACTTGGCGCCCCAGGTGGACGCCTCCCCTTGCATGCATCCGCGCAGCCCTCAGGCTCTGAACCCAGGTGCCTGGACCTGAATTTAGCCCTCGGCGCCCCTCACCATTCCCAGCAGTGCTGGGGCAGCACCTCCATCCTCTGTATACACGAGCGGGATGACTCACAGAGGAAGTCATGGCAGAGAAGGTGGCCTCCCGAGAGGCGCAGCCCGGATGCCATGGTCGGCCCGCGGAAGCTGGGCGTACCTGCTCCTGGAGGCTGTGGACTTTCAGCTTTTCTTTTTCTAATGCCATCTGCAAGATCTGGACCTTCTGCTTCATCTGGCGATCCTCCTCCTCTTTGCGCTGCAGCACTGCCTGCACCTGGGTCACACAGCAAGGGTGTGTGTCTGTGGGGGGCACGCAGCCAAAACTGCTGACAGAGGGCCTGGTCAGGGAGGGGGTGCAAAATCTATTTCTGGAGAACATGTTACAAAATTGGAAATTTGGGGTGAAAGGACTACCATTTTCTGGACACGGCAAGGCACATGGGTGCAAAAACCATGAGAGTGGGGGGAGCGAGAACAAACAAATCTGCGTGAGACTCTGTTGACTGAATACGTCAAGGCTGCAGCCCCTGGGTCTCTGGCCACACCGGGCCGCTGCACTCGCTCCCAGTGACATCTGTGCGCCCAGGGGCTGAGGACAAGGTCTGGAGCCCGCCGGCAGCTGGAGCCCCCGCCCCTCCTCTGTGGTCTTCCGGAAAGGTCCCTTGCATGCACACAGGACTCTGTGAACCGGCAGACAGTCCACCTACACTGCCAGGAGCCCTCTGCTCCAAAAGGGAAGCTACTGAACTCAGCATGCCTGCTAGGCGCCCGCCCTAGGCCAGATGCCAGGGGCCCCAGCTCTACCCCTGGCCTGGCTGGCTCAGTGAACAGTCTTCACAGAGCCCGCGAGTCCTCACCTAGAAGGTAGGGGTGCTAACACCTCCCTTGAAGGAGGTTCTAAGGACTAAATACGCAAACAGAGATAAAGCCCTTAGAGTGCTCCCTGGCCCCCAGCAGCTCACCCTGTCTCAGGGGCACGGCTTGACTACCTGAAGGTTCAGCTGCACGAGGTCGGCCTCTCTCCTGGCTAAGGCCGTCTCCAGGATGCTGTTGTGCTCCCGCAGAGCTGCACTGGACTGTCCCAGACCCGCAAGCCTTCCTCTATCATGCTCTAATTCGAGGGCCAACTTTTTATTCATCTCCTCCAGGCATTTGATCTTTCTCCTAAAGCCTCTGGATTCTTGAAGCTGAAGCAAATCATAGTAACAGTGAAATTACAGACTGTGGTTGGTGGAGC
Source organism: Myrmecophaga tridactyla (assembly GCA_004026745.1). Lineage (NCBI taxonomy): Eukaryota > Metazoa > Chordata > Mammalia > Pilosa > Myrmecophagidae > Myrmecophaga > Myrmecophaga tridactyla. The sequence continues at coordinate 8,784 of PVIY010029325.1, forward strand.
TGTCACATACTCCAGTAACAAGTTAGTGATTTTGAACAAATTCCGGCTTAAAGTAAAATGCAACAAAAACATGACGTGAAAACTACCCTGGCTGCAATCTACCGTTGCTGTATGATCTGCAAGGCACCCAGCTGCAGTGGGTGCTGCAACTGCTTTCCTGTCACCCACAGCACTTCCTCCCTCACTGCCAGCAGCCAGGGTCTCCTGGGGGCAGTGAGCTTCTGGAGAAGCACATCCAGGCTGAGCCGCTCATTGCCCCCTCATCCAGGGTTGGTTCTAGGCTGGGCTTCTAACCTGAGCCAGTCTCTTGACATGCATATCAGGACAGGGACAGGGACGTCCCTGTGGGATATGAGCAAAACAACATGCAGTTTTTACTTTGTTATTTGCAACCAAAGCACTCTACCAGAGGGGCCTGTCGTGCTTGCTACACGTGTAGTGTAGGAAGAGCAGAGGTTAAGAAACACCCTGCTGGGACCCTTCAGCTCCCCTATTCTCATGGCATTGGAGCCCCCATGCATTTTAATGTGGTTTCAGATTCGCTGCTCTGAAGAGAAGCACAGGCAGTTACCTCATCTTCAAGTTCGAGCACCTTCTCCCGGTGCTCCTCCAACTCCTGGCTGGTCAGTGAGATGACCTCCTGAAGCTCCTTCTCCAGCACTACCTTACTGTGACCGACGGTCTGCAGGTCCTCTTCCAGAGCCTGAATTCTCTCCTAACAGCCGAGGTGTGAAGACGGACTTCATTAGCAATTTGTTTGGGGGGACTGTTTTTAAATCAGAAAAAATCATGCAGAAATTATAAAATCCCCACAGACACCCTCCCTGACACAAACTCCCCTATGATTACCACTGCATTAGTGTGGGGCCTTCCTCACGAGTATGAGCCTGTACCATGACCACAGCTACGCGATTACCTGCAATCGCAGCTCACAGTAGGGCTCTCGTAACAGGCAGCACGTGACAGGCAAGCGCTGCCTGTCACCACCCCCACCCCCAGACCTGGTTCCGTCTGAACACACACACTCAAGCTACAAAACGCTGGCAATCATTCTGAACACAGGCCTGTAACACTTCCCTTTTCTTTATTCTTTTTTTATGTTAAAATGTTTACCTAACGCAGTAACTACTAACATATCGTGAATGGTAACTTTAGGAAGATAAGGACTCCATCTAAATATTCAGAATTCCCTAATAACTGGATGGAGCAACACAAAACACGCTTCCCAAGTGAAGATCCAATTCTGCTAAGCACAACAACAGAAAAGCAATCTTAACGAGTGTTCTAGTTTGCTACCTGCCGGAACACAACACACCAAAGACGGATTGGCTTTTAATAAAAGGGGATTTATTTCATTAGTTCTTCAGAGGAAAGGCAGCTGACTTTCAACTGAGGTTCCTTCTTACGTGGGAAGGCACAGGGTGATCTCTGCTGGCCTTCTCTCCAGGCCTCTGGGTTCCAGCAACTTTCCCCGGGGTGATTCCTTTCTACATCTCCAAAGGCCTGGGCTGAGCTGCAAGTACTGAGACGAGATATGCCAAGCTGCTTGGGCTGTGCTACCTTGTGCTCTCTCATTTAAGCACCAGCCAATTAACTCAAACATCATTCACTGCCTCCTAGCCGACTGCAGATGTAATCAGTGACAGATGAGGTTCATGTCCACAGCACACATGTGCACACACAGGTGTCACATTTATGGTGCCAGGCACTCTTCTAAAACCCTCATGTCTCACCTGGTGTAATCACCCTAATGAGGTAGTCTGAACACAGTCTCATTTTTGCCTGTTACTGAGGCTCAAGAAGGCAAGTAATCCATTGGTGTGCACCATCTCACAAGAGGTACAGCTGCCCCCGGAGCCTGGGCTCCTCACCCGCTGTGACCATGGCTGCGTGGCAAGAGGATGCCGGACAGCAGCCCACGGGCCATGCCAGGCGCGCCACCACGTAGCCTGAAAGGGGCACCCACCAGGGGTAGGTTTCAATGTAGAAATGAAATAACAACTGAATAAATACGATTTCCCCTCCCCATTAGTTTATAAATTAACAGGGGGAAGAGTGACTTGACAAGAAAACATCATGCATATGCAGCCTCCTCCTACTCGAATTCTTCAAAGGATGAAGGACAGAAACACCTCCAGCAATCAACTCCCTAGACTTAGGCAAAACAATTCAAGGTAAGTAAGAGGTAGAATTCCACATCTACTTGCAGATGTCAGAGAAAGCCAGGAAGACCCAGAGGCAGCACGGCAGAGGCAAGGAGGCCCATTCGCTGAGGGGGCACCTGGCCCTCTCTACGTGGCAGGAAGCGCACTCTCAGGGTGACGAGGTGGCCGCCTTGTGCTCCCGGGGCCTCCCCCTGACAGCCTCTGTGATTTCCACTTGTCTTTGGGACTCCATCCTTTCCTCTTTTGCTATAATAATCCAAAGGTAAAAGGTTGTCTGGGGTGGGCCACGGTGGCTCAGCAGACAGAATTCTCGCCCACCATGCCAGAGACCCGGGTTCGATTCCGGGTGCCTGTCCATGTAAAAAAAAAAAAAAAAAAGGCAGTCGGCAAGCATCAGAACAGTTCCAGTCAAACATCCGTCCCTTTGCAGACTGCTTTCCACATTTAAATCTGGACCCAGCCCTCTTTCCAAGCCTCTAACTAGACATTTCCTCCTGGGTCTGAATATTTTATACCCACTTCAATCCCAATGTTTCTAAGTGGCCTCTACCCAACTCCTACAAAATGATCCTGGGACCTGTCAAGAGACCCACCCCTCAATCCAGAACTCTGCAAACATTAGCCATCCCTGTTCTGGCTCTGTGGGCCACCCTAGCCATCCATGCTCCCTTCCACACCCAAGTAGGCGAGATCAGGGTGCCTCTGAAACTTCTCCCAGATGCCCCCCTTGGGATTCCCATTTTTCTAGCCCTTTTTGGCTCTTACCATCTTACAACTATTTCTATTATAACAATTCACCAGTCACTGCCCTCTCCTAACCTCGGCTGCCCTTCAAACCGCTGTTGTCACTGTCCTACAAAACAAAGGGCACAGGTCCCATCCGCAAAATCTTCCAGCCACCCCAGCACAGCCCACACATGCGAACTTTCCAGCCACGCACCCTGCTGTGTGAGGCCCGCCATGGAAAACAAGCCCTCTCTCCTTTCACTCCATGATGCTTTAGGACCAGCTCAAACGTCGCCTCCTCCAAGAAGCCTTCCTGGTCTCTGCCAGGTATTCGCCTCTACCCACACCTCTCTGCCAGCCCACATCATGGGGCTTCAACTGCCACCCACACATGCCTGCCTGCCTGCCCCCCTGTGGTAGAAAGCTTGGGAGGCCCAGGTGCAAACCTTGAGTCTGCCTCTTCGAAGCCAGGGACCCGATTTCTTCGAGCCCTGGTTCCCCAGCTGAGAAGCAAGTCAATACCATTCACCTCATTGCTTTCTCAGGATAAATTGAGGCAATTTACATAACTCATCGCACAGCCCTGGCAGATACTGACAGCCAAGTAGGTTTTAAACGAAAGGCCACCTACCCTCACTAGTCCTGTCCATTCTCGCTCAGGGCATCAGAGGAAGGGCTGTCTCTGCGGTGTCGCTTCCCCACACCCCCAGCCCCCGACTCTGGCCAGGGCCGTGCCCGCGTGCCTACGTGTAGCGCGAGGCTGCCACCGCCGTCCCCGAGCTGGGCCCGCAGCTGGCTCAGTTCTGCTTCCGCAGCCTCCTTGGCCCCAAGGGCCTCCTGCAGGCGGCGGCTGAGGAGGCCCACGGCGTTCTCGTAGGCCCTGTGCTTGCTCTTCATCTCCTTGTGTGCGCTGCTCAAGTCCGAGCCCAGGCACTTCACCCTCTGCTTCTGTTCTGTGATGGCCCTGGGAAAGCGTGGAGGTGGAGAGACAGGAGGAACCCAAAGTTAGCCTTCACCGCCACCGAGCTGTATCTTCTAGCGGTCTTCTAGCGGGCAACATAAGGTAAGAGCAAAGCCTGTTTCAGAAACCCGTCCCTGTGGGTTCTCTGCACCTTCCTCGAGGCGCAGGCCCTGGGCCTCAGGCCCAACCAGGACTCTCCCCAGCCGGGGTCGAGGAGCAGGTGCCTTCCCTTCCCCGAGTCAGCCCCCCTGGGAAAACCTGGCTGAGTGTCCCTGTCCCAAGGGCTGCTGCAACACGAGAAGACACTGTCCACTCAATCGGCCCCAGGGCCCAGCACACAGCAGAGGCTCTTCACTGATCTAATATGAAATGTGCCTTGTCCTCCTTTTGGAGTTGTTTTGAAATGATTTTGTGAAAGCAGAGAAATAGTTCCTCTTCAACAAAAGAAAAAAATTTCAAATATTCTTCTTGAATATCAGCAATGTCAAATGAAGGCACATTCATTAGTAAGACGAAGAGTACTTTGAAAACTACTACTTTTTTCCTTCTTTGCTTTGTATATATGTCATACAATTTTAAAAAGTTAAAAATAAATAAATATTAAACACATATATATATATACACACAATGGAATAGTAGTTGACAGTAAAATGGAATTAAATATGGAAACCAGAAACAACATGGATAAATCTAAAAAATATACTTAGTAAGATGAGTCACACAGAAAACATTATACCATAATTTTACTTATAGGAAATTCTAGAAAAGGCAAAATTATAGTGCCAGAAAACATCAGTTAGAGGCTATAGCTTCAGTGGTATAGAATGCAAAGAAATTGTGAAAGTATTGGGCTCTAAATGTGATTGTGATGTATATCCTATAATTGCATAAATTTCAAATAAAACATTTAAAATAGGAAAAAAAAAATCAAGGCAGTATAGGATATATCGTTTGGGCCCCAACAGAAGGATGTATACAGGTGTGCATGTATGTGCCCAAGTGTATGCGTGCACACCTATAAAGGTGTATGTGCGCAAACTGGGTATGTTATGTGTGCATGAAAAGGGTAGGGTGGGGTAAGTTCCGAACAGGACCCTGGTCAGGGAGCTGGGACTGGGGGGACCATGCTGCAACAAGCGTGCAGTACAAAAAAACCAAATGAATATAAAAGCAAAAGGCGGCCTTTCCAGTTAAGAGGATGCTTAAGCAAAGTTACTTATAAACTGTGGGATTATTCCATGGAGCAAACGACCAACAGATCCCAGTGAATAAATCTCTTTGAAAAGGTGGAATTCAACACACGAGGCTTCTTTAAGTAAGCCATGCACACCTGAACTTCTCCGCAAGAGCTTTCAAGGACCAGATGACACCACAGGTGACTCGGTCTGGGCGTTCTCTGGGGGCGTCCCCAGCTGTCGGGTCTCGGCATACAGACCCCGTGCGGGCGTGTCCTCAGCCTCGCTCTTACCCAGCACCCGCTCCTCCGAAGCCGCGGACTTACTTCCTGGCTTCTTGCTGCAGTTCCTCTATGTGCTGCTTTAAGACCGCATTGGCCTCAGTAAGCGCGCTCATCTGCTCTTTGTCAAACTGCAGAGACTGCAAAAGGCAGAGAGGGAGGGAGGCAGTGAGAAGGCCCTACCTGCTCCCACAACGCCGTCCCTGGATGGGCCCCCCGCCCTTCTATAAAGCACCGTGTGCCCCGAGCCCAGAGGGCTCAGCAGGAAGGGCAGAGAAACATAAGAGCCGCCGTGCAGCCCTAGCCCCTATCTCCCGGCTCACGCCCCGCCACCGCCTCCTGGCCTCTCCCGCGTTTCCTTCTCTGTGGTGAGCATCTGAACCGCATGGGCTACATTTTCCAGAACTGCTTCATCACAAACATATTCTGATATTGCAACTGAATGGCCCCTATTCTCCTTGCTGTACATGTCCCAGGCTGAGCGGGGGGCGGGGTTGGGGCTGCTTGACCCTTAGAGACAAGGAAGCCTTAGTGGCTAGAGTGATAGGCCAGGTCCAGCGCCCACCCCTGTAAGTCCACGCTGAACCCCCAACACTGCTCTCGCCAAAGCTTCTCAGGACCCCCAGCGCGAAGTCCAGTGACAGCTCTGGTTCCCCACGTCGCAGGTGGCACTGACAGGACTGCGTGCTTCGGTGCCCCCTGCACTCTTCAACCTCCACCCTGGCCCCAGCACATGGGCCTCTCAGCAGGTTCCTCTGGTCTACCCAAGCCTCCCAACTCAGCGTCCAGCCTGTCCCCCACTCACACTTTCCTGACAGGTGACGGCACCATCCCTGAGGCTTTGAACTCTGTCTGGAAAGAAACACCACCTGCACATCCCCCGGTCTTGGGACAGCCCCGCGGCCCAGCTGCCCAGCCCTCTCCCGAGCCTGTGCAATGAGACATTCAATCGGAGGCCACAGTCCACCCCCCTGCTGCGCCCCAGGCTACCGTCCCTCATGCCATATCTATTGGAGGCCAGGGCACTCTTTTCCAGGGGGCCTCTGCCCTTGCCCTTGACCCTTGCTGACTGGCCAGGTGGCCTCGTGACGGCCCCAGCTCCACATGTGCCCCACAATCCAAGCGTCCCCTGAACAAACAAACCCCCAGGCTTCTCCCCCATGGCACGCGCTTCATGCTGCTGATGCACCCGCTGCCCAGCAGCCCCGTCCCCGCGCACCTGCTCAGCCCCTGGCCTTCCGTGAGGCTGGCCCCACCCTTGGCAGCCCCTGCACAGAGATCTTTCCCCAGCCTTGGGCATGGCTGGGGCCTCATGGTCCAGTTACCAAAGGCCCCTGCACTGGACACCCCAGGGCCAGCAGCAGGCCTCCCTACGAGCATCTCCTTGTCCGCGTCCTCTATGAGAGGAGCTCCTTTACTTGTCTGTTCCCTGCACGTGAGCCGCACAAGGGGAAGGCCCTCCACAAGGCCCCAGTGCATACCAGGATACTGAGCCCTCAAAAGCAACCAAGTCGACCCAGGCCCTGCCCCCAGACCTGCAGCTGCGCCTCCATCTCGTCCCGCTCCTTCTGTGCACACTGCAGCTGCCCTTCGAGTCCAGCCACCTGCTGGTGGACCCGCAAGACCTCCTTCTGCAACCTGGAGTGTTCCACCTCCACGGACTTCCTTTCACCTTGCAGGGTCACTAGCTCCTGCCTCAGCTCCTTCACCTCTGAGTCCAGCCTTCTCTTAGTAGCTTTCAGCTCACTGATGAGCTGGTCCTTGGAGGTAGCGTCCCGCCGGTAGGCTTCCACCATCACCTATCCAGACAAAACAGAAAAGCTACAGACGGCTTACACAGAAATGTTTGGTCCAACCAGTTTCACCACACGTCTAGGCCTAACTCACTGCGTTTCATCAAATCTAAGTCACTGTTACTCTGAGCTCACTAGTGCTTCCGACTAAACTGCACCAGCATCCCTGAGAGGCTGGTGTAACACGCAAGGCACACACCAGCCTCTTGCCATTTAAAGCTCGTCCGTCCCTGGGACTCCGGGAATTGTGCCTCCTCCGAATGGAACTCCTGGCTCCTCACAGGGCTCTCCCGCTTGCTTCAGTTGTAGAACATCCCACCACTCAGCTACTCTGGGTCCTCTTCTCTCAGAGTCCTCAAAGCACATGATGAAGGGAACCACGGTCACTCGTTCAGCAACACACGTTCTTCTATCACATTCACGCCTTGCGCCTTTCTGTGTGCCCATAACGTGCTTCAACGCTGAGCCTTGGGGTAAATTCCCCAAAGGTATTTCAGGGAAAAACTCAACAGAGGCAGCAAGAGTGCACAATCCTCTAAAGTGACCACGGCCACATCTGTCACTGCGGACCCGTGGCCTGGCTGCGGAGATGTGCTGGCACAGGGAGCAGACTGGGAATCAGTGATGTGCCCTGAAAGCAGCTTTCATGATGCTAAATGATACATTTGTCTTGATCTGTTCTGCTCTATTGCAGAGACTACACCATAAAGTGTTTCTCTTCCTACATCTATTCCATGTGAAGAAAGCCAGCCAAACATCTTACCTTTTGTTGGAGAAACTGCTCCTTGACTTTCTGCGTCTGCCTCTTGAGTGCGGCAGTTTCCTGCTGCAGGTGCCCCACCTGCAAGAGACATGATACACCATACATTATACTAGAAGATTCCAGAAAGGCACTGTGCCTAGACACTGCCCGACCGGCACCACAGTGCTGCACAGGGGAGAAGCCCAGGCTCTGAGCACCACTGTCGGATCCTAAGAGCATGCGGCATGACAAGCCCGCCTGCCCTCACTTCTTGCCACTTAAGAAAAGTAAAGACAAAGGAGAGGTGTGGGAGGAGAGGGGGCAGGGCAGCAGCAGAGGGGAGGGCATGAGGCACGGAAGCCCCAGGCCTGGGACCAGCCTGGTCCAAACTGGCCAGAGAGAAAAGATCTCAGGTGTGCAGGCCAGACGGGCTCTACTACAGCTTCTCAATCCGCCTCATGACGCAGTAACAGCCACAGGGCACAAGGGGATGAGCGGGGGTAAGCAGCCTGCTCTGGCAAAACTTTATTCCTGAGACCAGCGGGCAGGCCGGGCCTGGTGCCGCACTCCTAGGCAGGCAGCTCAGAGGCCAGCCCGTCACAGGGCCGCTCCAGCAGGCCACAACTCAGAACCCGCAGGGGTAACCTGGGAGCTGGAAATGCTACTTGAACTCTTTGTAAACGCCTTTTTAAAGGCCAAGTGGTAGAAACTAGTAAAGCAAAGGAAACCCATCATGTGGGTAGGACCTGGCAGGCGCTTGGGGCAGCACTCATCACTTTTCCATGCGAGGACGACTGTGAAGCTCAACTTGGGAAACTCACACTAAGCGGCCTGGCGCCCTACGCTGCGCTCCACCACAATGGCAGCAGCTTCCAGGGTGTGAGGGTCTCTGGGTCCGGGATGGACACCTCACAGCAGTGGGGGGACCAGGAAGGGAACTGCTCCCTGAGGCACAGCGCAGTCCGAGCCTTGTGCAGGCAGGCAGGGGTGGGAGGCTGCCATGTTGGGTGACGAGGCCTGTGCTGCTCCTGGCTCAACCGGCCCCGCAACTCCAGGGCTTTCGGAAAGGAAGCTGACTGGGCGACAGGAAGGTCCCCAATGCCCAGTGTGCCAGCAGGTGACCCCTCAGCCATGAGCAGCCTGGGCCTCAGCTCAGGACAGGACACGTTGGGCTCACATATAAGCAACAACAGCTGCCACTGAATCCCACTGTCAGGGTTCTCCAGATTTCAGGGGACATGGGCCTTACTAAGGTAAAACTGAAATTCACCAAAGAATCCTCACGATTCCTCTACATTACCTCCTCCTACTGCACGTAAACACACTGTATGGTATGGCAATGCTTTGCTTTACTGCATCTACCCTAGAAATTTATTTAGTGCAGGCCAAGGTTTGAAGAGAAAAGGCAGCTGCGTTTTATTTACTTTGCCAAAGGGAAATCACTATTGATATCATTCCTTACTTTTTCTATTCTCCCTGGATTTTTGAACATGTGCCTACACCAAAACCACACTAGCTGCTGGCCCTGGTAGCGGGGACACTGGCAGCACAGTGCCACACGCAACAGGTGCAAAGAAAGGCGGGAAAGGAAAGAAGCACCAGAAGTTTTGTGTATATTCAAGCAAAGTGAAGAATACACAGGTTTTCCTAAACCTGAACTCTAAGCTACATGTGGCCAGAGCCTTGTGTCGCTTGGGTTATTTCTCCCCTAAGCCCCAGGCAGGACTGTTCACCGTCCAGCAGGGCGGGAGGACTCAGGAAGCAGGTCACTGGCCAGGCTGCTTCCTTACCCACAGGGCCAGGCACCTAGGGGCATACAGAGGTTCATAACAAAACACACATCCCAAGAAACAACCCAGCAAGCACTGTCTACTCTTTCACACACGAATCTGAGTCATAACAAAATGGCAGTAGATCACTTTACCTGGCTGGACTTTATGGCTAATTCTTGTCTTAACTGCTCTAAAGTTTCCGAAGTTTCCACGGCACTTGCTTCAAATTGTTCTGCTCCCCTGTTCAATTCCTCCTTGCTGCTCTTGGCTGCTTGCAGAGCCACCTCCAAGACAATCTTCTCATTCTGCATGAAGCGGATCGTGTCATCCTTGGAGGCGGCCTCCCCCTGAAGCTCCTCCAGCCGCACCTGCAGTTCGTCATAGCGCGTCTGCAGGTCCCCGAGGGACTGCTCCCGGGTCTGCAAGACCTCCTGGGTCACAGTGAGCTGCTTCATCAGGTCCAGGTGCTCCTGCTGCAAAGCTTCCAGCTGCTGGTCCCGCTGATGCAACGTCAACTTGACCTGAAAAAAGAGTTCTGAATTCAAGATGGCACTCCTGAATGACACGCCACCCTGCTCCACGAACTTACAGTTTTCCTTGTTTAGGAATTAAATGACATTGATGGGCACTTTGCAAGTAGTCTTCTTTAATGCAAAGTGTTGATGTAGAATGAGTAAATCCCCTGTGAGTTTTATAGATGTGCAAGGTGTGCCATGGCAGCTGAGCCTGGGGCTGGGATGACCACAGTGACTCAGGCAACCCAAAGCCAACCTGCCAGCTCAGCATCCGTAAGAGCCAGCAGGTGGCCTATGCAGTGGGAAAACATCAGGGCAGGTCTCGATTCTGTGCCCACTGTGCCGTCTACAACTGACCACACTCACCTGCTCCAGGTTCTGCTCCAGGGATGCCGCAGAGTCAGCCATCTTCTGCAGCTGTTCCTTCTCATCCTCAAACTCTTCCAGCTTCCTCTGAAGGTCCTCTTCCACCATTGTCTTAGCTTCTTGAATCTGAACAAAGGCAGCTTCCTGGTCCAACATGTCAGCCTAGGCCCAGAAAAGAAAGCACTTCTCGTAAGAGCAACATACCGTGCTTGGCTGCAGCAGACATGATACCCAACAACCCCTGGGAACATGTCCACAGCGAGAGGGTCCCATACCCACACCAAAACCACGTCCATGGACCTCAGACTGCAGGTGGCAGAAGGCAGCTGGCACTGACCACTGCTCAAAACATAGGCCTTTCAAGCAAGGCACTTCCGATACATGGGTCTCTCTGCCGATACATGGGTCTGCCTAAGGGAAGGGGCTCAAAAGGTATTGTCCTCATTTTCCAGGCAGTGAACCTGCGGCCAGTAGCCTGAGGGAGAATGAAACAAGTTTACTCACTTCTAATGACATGGAACTAACTCGTATTTTTCTTCCCAAAGGAATAGGTCTGCCCAGGGTACGTTAGCTACATATTCCTCCAAGCAGCCACTCCAGAGTTTTGGTCTTTGAGGAACTCAAGGACAGCTGAAAGGACCAAAAGGGGCACTGCTTGTTATTCGGGACACCATGCCCGGACTGCTGGCTGACCATAGGCCAGGGATCCCGAGCAGGTGCCTCATGGGTGCCTACGGAAAGCAGCAGAGGCCTGCAAGGGAAAAGGCCTCCAGAATGGCCACTGAAGAAATTACTCCATTTATCAGAGAAGAGGAGGTGCTAGAGGAGCAGAGGAGCTCTCGAAATCCATTTCTATGCAGAAGAGCACAAGATCAAGAACCACGACAGTGACCACTGGGCCATGGAGGAGCCCGTGGCAGTGAGCTGGCCCTCACCTGAGCCTTCCAGCACCACTTCACAGAGGACGGGGGGCCTGACACAGGATGCAGCGTCTATCTCTGTGGGCGAGTGCCTGAGATCTCTGCAGCGCTCCCCCCCATGAAGAGACAACACTGACACCACAGACTGGTTTGGGCACAGGACATGGGCACTGGACAGAATGGAGCTGAGAGCAGGAACTGCGCAGTTCCAGGAGCAGTGGCAGGCACCGCGCAGCTCCGGGAGTACTGACAGGTACCACACAGCTCCAGAAACACTGGTAGGCATCACACAGCTCCGGGAACACCAGCAGGTGAAGAGCAGCTCCAGGAGAACAGGCAGGGGGCAAGCAACTCCGGGAGCACTGGCAGGTACCGCACAGCTCCAGGAGCACTGGCAGAGGGCAAGCAGCTCCAGGAGCACTGGCAGGCAGAGAGCAGCTCCAGGAGCACTGGTAGGCACCGCATAGCCCCAGGAGCACCAGCAGGCAGCAAGCAGCTCCGGGAGCATTGGCAGGCGGCAAGCAGCTCGGGGAGCACTGTAAGGCACTGCATAGCTCCAGGAGCACTAGCAAGTGGCGAGTGACTCTGGGATGACTGGCAGGTGGCGAGCAGCTCTGGGAGCACTAGCAGGCACTGCACAGCTCCAGGAGCACTGGCAGAGGGCTAGCGGCTCCGGGAGCACTGGCACACACCCCACAGCTCCGGGAGCACTGACACACACCACGCAGCTCTGGGAGTACTAGCAGGGAGCCAGCAGCTTTCAGCTGAGACAGACACAACCACCCCTTCCACTGGCTGCTGCTGATGGGAAGAAATGGCCTTAGCGCTTTCCTGAGAAGCCATCTGTAAACCACATAGGACACTAGGGACCATGGTAACAAGTATGGCAGCCCTCACATTAAAAAAAAAAAAAAAAATTAATGCATTTTTTTAATTGGAGAAGTTGTAGGTTTACAGAAAAACCATGTAGAAAATACAGAGTTCCCATATACCCGTCCAATCACACACTTTTCCCTGTAAGCACTATGCATTAATGTGATACCACTGATATAGGAGTGATGTCACAATTATAATATTAACTACAGTTTGCATTAGAATTCACTGTCTAGTGTTGTATAGTCCTAAATTTCTTTAGATTTTATTTTAGCAACATACAGACAATCTAACATTTTGCCATTTAATTCCACTCAAGTAGGCAATTCAGGGTTGTGAACTGCAATCCCACTGTCCTGCCATCATCACCACCATCCATCCCAAAACCTCTCCCATCACTCCAAATAGAACCTCGGCACCAGGTAAATACTGAGTCTAATTTCCTACACTCAGTCCAGCCTCTGTAAGCTGTATTCTAGTTTCTGACTCAGTGAAGTTGCTCATCAGAATTATTTCATCGCAGTGAGATTATACAGTATTTGTCTATATGTGTCTGGCTTATTTCACTCATGATGTCTTCAAGGTTCATCGACTTTGTCGCATGTTCACTCCTGTTCTACGGAAGAATAATATTCCATTGTATGTACGTACTACATTTGTTTATCCACCTATCTGTTGATGGACAATTGGGTTGCTTCCATCTTTCAGCCCTTGTGAAAAACGCCACTTTCAAAATCAGTACCCAAATTTGTTCCAGTCCTGCTTTCAATTCTTCTGGGCATTGTGCCAGTTTGAGAGGATGTATGTACGCTAGAAAAGTCTCGTTTTAATCCTCATTAACCTTGTGGAAGCAACGGTTTCTTCTAATCCCCACTCAGCACTGTAGGTTGGAAACTTGATTAGGTCATCTCCACACAGATGTGACTCATCAGTTGTGAGTATTAAACTTGACGTGTCTCCACCTATTCTATGTGGGTCTTGACTAGTTTACTGGAATCCTTTAAAAGAGGAAGCATTTTGGAGAAAGCTTCAGAATGCCACAGATCCACAAAGCAGAGTCCACCAGCCAGCAACTTTTGGAGATGAAGAAGGCAAACACCTTCCAGGGAGCTTCATGAAACAAGAGGCCTGGAGACAAAGAGAGCAGATGTCACCATGTTCGCCATGTGCCTTTCCAGTTGAGAGAGAAACACTAAACTTCACCGGCCTTCTTGAACCAAAGTATCTTTCACTGGATGCCTTAGATTAGACATTTCGATAGACTTGTTCTAACTGGGACATTTTCTCACCCTTAGAACTGTAAACTAGTGTATTAGTTAGGGTTCTCTAGAGAAACAGAATCAACAGGGAACACTCGCAAATATAAAATTTATAAAAGTGTCCACGTGAACGCGGGAATGCAGAGTCCAAAATCCGCAGGGCAGGCTGTGAAGCCTAAGACTCCGATGGAGGATCTGGATGAACTCTACAGGACAGGTTCGCCAGTGGAAGCAGGAATAGAATCTGTCTCTTCTGAATCCTCCTTAAAAGGCTTCCCGTGATTAAATTAAGCATCACTTATTGCAGAAGACACTCCCCTTTGGCTGATTACAAATGGAATCAGCTGTGGATGCAGCTGATGTGATCATGATCTAATTCTATGAAATGTCATCGTTGCAACAGACAGGCCAGCACTTGCCCAACCAGGCAAACAGGTACCACAACTTGGCCAAGTTGACACATGAAACTGACCATGACAACTTCTTTTTAAATTCCCCTTTTTAAAAGTCGTTCCATTTCTGGTACATTGCATTCTGGCAGCGAGTCTTTTCATTCACAAAAGTTTTAATTTTTGATGAAGTCATACTTATCTCATATTTCTTTTGCTCCTCATGCTTTTGTTGTAATTTCTAACAAAACACAAGGTCCTGATGATGCCTCCTTATGTTTTCTATTAAGAGTTTTCTGGTTCATTCTTTTGCATATTGAAATCCAGTTTTCCATGATCAAAATAGGAATGTTTAAATTTGCTTTGTGTTTTTAGGTACTTAAAAAAATAAAAGAAAAAAAAGAGAAAAAGAAATCCAGTTTTCCCAGCACCATTTGTTGAACAGTATTCTTTCCCAAAAAAGTGGACTTGACGCCTGTATTAGTTAGGGTTCTCTAGAGAAAAGAATCAACAGGGAACACCTGCAAATATAAAATTATAAAAGTGTCTCATGCGACCGCAGGAACTCAAAGTCCAAAATCCACAGGGCAGGCCGCTAAGCCGACGACTCCGATGGAGGGTCTGGATGAACTCCACAGAAGAGGCTCACCAGCCAAAGCAGGAATGGAACCTGTCTCCTCTGAGTCCTCCTTAAAAGGCTTCCCATGATTAGATTTAGCATCACTAATTGCAGAAGACACTCCCCTTTGGCTGATTACAAATGGAATCAGCTGTGGATGCAGCTGACATGATCATGACCTAATCCTATGAAATGTCCTCATTGCAATAGACAGGCCAGCTCTTGCCCAATCAGATAAATAGGCACCACGACTTGGCCAAGTTGACACGTGTCCCTAACCATGACAACACCTTTGTCAAAAATCAATTGTCCAAGTCCCTTTGGGGGAATGGTGAGAAAGGGGGAAAATTCAACTTCCCCAAGTGGAGAATTCTTGATATTCTCACAAGCAGTGGGACAACCAAAACAACAGGCTGAGCCCCCAATTTTGGGGGTTGTTCATATGAAACTTAAGCCCGCAAAGGATAGGCTGAGCCTACTTAAAATTAGGCCTAAGAGTCACCTAAGCGCTCTAAGAGAACCTCTTTGTTGGTCAGATGTGGCCTCTCTCCTTCAGCCAACACGACACGCAAACTTATTGTCCTCCCCTTCTCTATGTGGGATGTGACTCCCAGGGTTGTGGATCTTTTTGGCAACATGGGACAAAAATCTTAGAATGAGCTGAGACTCAGCATCAAGGAATTGAGAAAACCTTCTCAACCAAAAAGGGGGAAGAGCAAAATGAGACAAAATAAAGTGTCAATGGCTAAGAGATTCCAAACAGAGTTGAGAGGTTATACTGGAGGCTATTCTTATGCATTAAACAGACCACCTTTTTAGTTAAGGCATAATACAGAGGCTAGAGAGAACTGCCTGAAAATGTAGAGCTGTGTTCCAATAGCCATGTTTCTTGAAGATGATTGTATAATGATAAAGCTTTTGCAATGTGACTGTGTGATTGTGAAAACCTTGCATCTGATGCTTCTTTTATCTACCTTATGGACAGATGAGTAAAACATATGGATTAAAAATAAATAAATAATAGGGGGGAACAAATGTTAAAATAAATTTAGTAGACTGAAATACTAGTGATCAATGAAAGGGAGGGATAAGGGGCATGGCATGTACGAATTTTTTTTTCTGTTTTCTTTTTATTTCTTTCTCTGAACTGATGCAAATGTTCTAAGAAATAATCATGATGATGAATATACAACTATGTGATGAAAAAAATGTTCATATTGTGTGCTGATTGGTTTTGTTAAAAATTTTTTAAAAATCAACTGTCCATAGATGAAGGGGTTTATTTCTGAACTCTTAATTCTATTCCATTGATCTATATAGCTGTTTTGATTACTGTTGCTTAGTGATATGTTTTAAAATCAGGAAATGTGACTTTTTCAACTTTGTTCTTTTTCAAGTTGGTCTTGGCTATTTGTCATCCCTAACTGTCATGGTGAGGTTCATGTGTCCACTTGGCCAGGTGGTGGTACCTGTTTGTTTGGTTGGGCAAGTGCTAGCCTGTCTGTTGCGATGAGGACATTTCATAGAATTACATCATGATCACGTCGGCTGCATCCACAGCTGATTGCATGTGTAATCAGCCAAGGAACATGCCTTCAGAAATGAATGATGCTTAATATAATCATTCAAAGCCTTTTAAGGAGGATTCAGAACAGACAGGCTCTCTTCCTGCTTCAGCTGGCAAGCCTCTCCTGTAGAGTTCGTCCAGACCCTCCATCGGAGTTGTCACATTCACAGCCTGCCCTATGGATTTTGGACTCTACGTTCCCATGGTTATGTGAGACACTTTTATAAATTTTATATTTATGGATACTTCCCGTTTATTCTGTTTCTCTAGAAAACCCTAGCTAATACACCAACCTTTCCATAAATATGATAACTGGCTTCACCATTTCTGGAAGGTAGAATGCTAAAGTCCTAACTGAGATTGCATCGAATCTGTAAATCCTTTTGGGTAGAACTGACAACTTTATATTTAGTCTTCCAATTCAAGAACAAAAGTCCTTCCATTTACTTAGGTCTTCTATGATTTCTTTTAGGAATGCTTTGTAGTTCTCCATATACAAGTCCTTGACATCCTTGGTTAAATTTATTCCTAAATATTCCATTCCTTCAGTTGCCACTGTAAATGGAATTTTAATTGATTTCCTTCTCACACTGCTCATAATTAACATATAGAAACACTATTGATTTTTGCATGTTGACCTTGTATCCTGCCACTGTGCTGAATTCACTGATGAGCTCCGATAGCTTTGTTGTAGATTTTTCCAGACTTTCTAAATATAGAACAGTGCATCTCCAAACAGAGGCAATTTTACTTCCTCCTTTCCGGTGTGGATGCCTTCAATTGCTTTTTCCTCGCCTAACTGCTCTGGTTAGACCTTCCAGAGCAGTGCGGAATGAAAGTGGTGGCCGCAGCTGTCCTTCTCTTGGCATAGATCTTAAGAGGGCCCTTTCAGCCCTCACCACTGAGGAGGCCCTTTCAGTCCTCACCACTGAGGAGGCCCTTTCAGCCCTCACCACTGAGGAGGCCCTTTCAGCCCTCACCACTGAGGAGGCCCTTTCAGCCCTCACCACTGAGAGAGGCGTAGCTGTGAGCTTTTCACATATACCCTTTATCATGGCGAAGAAGTTTCTTTCTACTTATAGCTGTCTGAGTGTATTTATCAAGAAGAGGTGCAGGACTTTATCAAATGCCTTTTCTCTATCAACCTAGTTGATCATGTGCCATGCTCCCCCTCCTCACCATCCTCTATTAATGTGGTACATTATTTCTTGTGTTGAACCACCTTTGCTCATTTGGGATAAATCCCACTTGTTGATGATGTACAATTCTTTTAAAGTTCCATTGGATTTAGTTTGCTGTTATTTTTGTTGAAGATTTCTGCAACTATATTCATAAGGGATATTGGTCTGTGATTTTCTTTTCTTGTGGTATCTTTACCTGCCTTTGATATTACAGTAATGTTGACCTCATAAAGTGAGCTACGATGTTTATTTCCCTTCAATTTTCTGGAGGAGTCTGAGCAGGATTGGTGTCAATTCTTCTTGGAATGTCTGGTGAAATTCACCAGCGGAGCCATCCAGTTCTAGGCTTTTCTTTTTTGGGTGGTTTTTGATAACAGTCTCCTTATTAATTATTGGTTTGTTGAGATCTTCTATTTCTTCTTGAGTCAGTGTAGGTGGCTTGTGTGTTTCTAGGAATTTCTCCATTTCACCTAGGTTATTTAATTTGTTGGTGTACAGTTGTTTACAGTATGCTCTTATGATCCTCTTTATTTCTGTGGGATCAATAGTAATTTCCAGCTTTTTAGATTTTAATTAGTGTCCTCTTTGTTCTTTCTCAGTCTAGCTAAAAGTTTGTTGAATTTATTGCTTTTTTCAAAGAAACTGCATTTAGTTTTGTTCACTTACACTGTTTTTAAAATTCTCTATTTCATTTATCCACACTAATCTTTGCTATTTCCTTCCTTCTGCTCATATTGAGTTTAGTTTGCTCGTTTTTCTCACTCCTCCAGTTGTGACGTTAGAGCTCCAATTTGAGAGCTTTCCTCTTCTTTAATCTTAAGTGTTAAGAGCTGTAAATTTCTCTCTCGGCACTGCTTTGTTTGCATCCTGTGAGTTTTTTGTGCTATTTTTCATTTTCATTTGCCTCAAGATATTTCCTAGTTTCTCTTGTGATTTCTTCTTTGATATATTAATTGTTTAAGAGGATGTGGTTTAATTTCCACACATTTGTGAATTTTCCATTGTGGTTAGAGAAAATGCATTGTATGATTTCAATATGTTTAAATTTACAAAGACTTGGTGACCTAATGTGGTTTTTTCCTGGAGAATGCCCTTGTGTACTAGAGAAGAACGTATACTGTGTGGCTGTTGGGTGAATAGAGTTCTACACTGTTAGGTCTAGGTGGTTAAATTCAAGTCTTCTACTTCCTTATTCATCCTCTGTTTAGATGTTCTATCCATTATTCAATGTGGTATTTTGAATCTCCTGCTATTTATGTAAAACTGTCTATATCTCCTTTCAAATCTGTCAGTATGTGCTTTATATTTTAGAGGGCCCAGCTATTAAGGGCATATATATTTCTAATTATTAAGTGTTCTTGTTGAGTTGAATCCTTTTTCACTGTATAGGAACCTCCTTGCCCCCCATAACAGTTTTAGACTTCAAGTCTATGATATTAGGATATTTACTCCTGATCTCTTTTGATTATTGTTTGCATGGTATAATACTTTTGCCATCATTTCACGTTCAACTTACTTGGGTCTTTAAATTTAAGGCTAGTTTCCTGTAAATGGCATATGTTTGGGTCATGTTTTTTTTATCTATTCTGTCAATCTCTGTCTTTTGACTAGAGAGTTTAATCCATTTATAAGTAAAGTAACTAATAGTACTACAGGGACTTTATTCTGACATCTTGCGATTTGATCACTGTAAGCCTTACACCTTTTTGTCATTCATTTCTTCCATTAATGCCTACATCCATATTTATTTGTTTGGCTTTGTAGTGTACTCTTTTCAGTCCCTTTTCATTTCCTTCTTCATACATTTTTCATTTTAGTTAACATGGGCTTAAATTTAACAACCTAAGTCTATTTACAATCACATTTGATTTGATACCAAATTAATTTGATACCAATTTAACTTCAATTCTATAAATATACACTATATACACCTCCATCCCCCCATCATTTTGTTGTACTTTTTACTAATTATATCTTTATGTGCTGTATTCCCAAACCATAGGTCTATCAATACCTTTGTGCATTTGTATTTTAGAACCTCTAAGAAGTAAAAAGAGGTGTTACATATCTAAAAATACACCAGCATTGGCATTTATAATTACCGGTATGGCTACTTTTACCAAAAGTCCTCTCCTCATGCTGCTTCGATTCACTGCTGCGTGTCCTTTCTTTCATACTTTCAGCACTGCTTGCCAGGTAGGTGTCATGTGATAAACACCATCAGCTTTTGCTTACGTAGAAATGTCTTAATCGCTCCCTCATTTTTTAAAGACAGTTTCTCCAAGCATACAATTCTTGTCTGGCAATTTTTTTTTTTTTTAGCACTTTAAATATTTCATCCCACTGCCTTCTTGCCTCC
Organism: Myrmecophaga tridactyla; assembly: GCA_004026745.1. NCBI lineage: Eukaryota > Metazoa > Chordata > Mammalia > Pilosa > Myrmecophagidae > Myrmecophaga > Myrmecophaga tridactyla. The sequence goes on from PVIY010029325.1 coordinate 28,447, forward strand.
ATGGTTTCTACGAGAAACTGGGACTTCATTTTATTAGGACCCATCTGAACATAACACACTACTTTTCTTTTGCAGTCTTCAGAACTCACTCCTGTCCTTGGCATTTCACAGTTTGAGTTCTCTTTGTCCAAGCATGGTTCTCTTTGAGTTTAGAGTGCATAGCGATGGTCAGGCTTCTTGAATGTACACATTCTGCATTTCATTAAAATGCTGATGGCACAAGACCCTGAAATGGATTTTTACAATTCCAAAAATCCTAAGGCCCTTAAGAATTATACCCTGCCTTTGCTCTATAAATGGAACAATAAAGCCCGGATGATAGCACATCTGTTTACAACATGGTTTACTGAACATTTTAAATAGCCCACTGTTTCAAAATATGACTACTTGTTGGCAACACAAATAGTCACCCAAGAGCTCTGATGAAGATGTACAATGAAATGAATGCTGTTTAAGTACCTGCTGGGCAGATTTGAAAGAATTATGTACCCTAGAAAAGCCATGTTTTAATCCTACTGCCATCTTGCAGAGGCAGCCATTTCTTTTAATCCTTATTTAGAAACTTGATTTGGTTATCTCCATAGAGATGTGACTTACCCAATTCTGGGTATTAACCCTGGATTAGAGGGAGATGTGATTCCACCTATTCCAGGTGGCTCTTAATTACTTTACTGGAATCCTTTAAAGAAAAAACATCTTGGAGAAAGTCTTGAGAGCATCACAGCCACAAGAACCATGAGAGCTCACACAGAAATGAAGAAGGAATAGGCCCCAGAGAGAGCTTCCTGAAATAAGCCTGGAGAGAAAGCCAGCAGATGCCACCATGTTCGCCATGTGCCTTTCCAGTTGAGAGAGAAACTCTGAACATCATAGGCCTTCTTGAACCAAGGTATCTCTCCCTGGATGCCTTAGATAGGACATTTCTATAGCCTTGCTTTAATTTAGACATTTTCAGGGCCTTAGAACTATAAATTTACAACTTAATAAATTCCCCCTTTAAAAAGCCATTCCAGTCCTGGTAAACTGCATTCTGGCAGCTAGCAAACTAGAACACCTGCTAATATAACATCCATTCTGTAGCCCATGGATCAAGGGGTAATTTCAACTTTCAAGTCTTATTACTGAAGAAATACATTTCATAAGGCTACAGCTGTCATAGACAGTGATTCTTCTGATGGATCTAGGCAAAGAAAATAGAAAACTATTTGGAAAGAAGCCACCATTCTAGATGCCCTTAAGAATGCTCGTGATTCACTGGAGGAGGTCAAAATATTAACATGAACAGGAGTTCGGAAGAAGTGGATTCTAACCCTCATGGATGATTTTAAGGGGTTCAATACTTCAATGAAGGAAATAAATGCAGATGTGGTGGAAATAGCAAGAGAACTAGAATTAGATGTGGAGCCTGAAGATATGACTCAATTCCTGCAATTTCAGGATACAAATTCAACAAAAGGAGGAGTTGGTTAAAGGATGAGCAAAGAAAGTGGTTTCTTGAGATAGATTCTATGCTTGGAGGAGATGCTGTGTACACTGATGAAATTACCATAAAGGATTGAGAATATTACATATTTAGTTGATATAGGAGCATCAGGATTTGAAAGGACTGACTCCCAATTTTGAAAGAAGTTCTACTGTGGGTAAAATGCTATCAAACAACACTGCATGCTACAGAGAAATCCTTCATGGAAGAAAGTGAAGTTGAATTCAACAATGAAGAATGTATGTGGCAAACTTCACTGTTGCTTTATTTCAAGAAACTGCTACAGCCATCCGAGCCAACAGCAGCCACCACCGTGCTCAGTCAGCAGCTGTCAGTATCGAGATGAGATGAGACCCTCCACAGCAAAAAGATGACAACTTGCTTGAGGCTCAGATGATGGTTAGCATTTTTTAGCAATAATGTGTGTGTGTGTATCTAATTTTCAGTATGCTGTATCGTGGAGGTCACATTTCATTCTTTTTCCATGGGAGTATCCCGTTATTGCAGCACCATGTGTTGAATTTTTGTTTGTTTGCTTGTTTGTTTGTGTTTGGGAAGTGCATGGGCTGGGAATCAAACCCAGGTCTCCCACATGGCAAGCGGGAATTCTACTACTGAACAACCCTTGCATCCACTTTCAGCAAAACAGTATTTTTCAATTAAAATTCGTACATTGTTTTTTTTAGACATAATGCTACTGCAAACTTAATAAACTACCGTATAGTGTAATGATTACTTTTATACACCTGGGAAACCAAAACTTTGGTGTGACTCGCTTTACTGCAATACTCACTTTATCAGAGTGATCTGGAACCAAATCCACAGTACCTCCAAGGCCTGTCGTGCAGGTATGTATATGTATATAATGTTTTTGTAAACAGTTAAGCAGCATGACCCAAAACAAATTAAACATCACCACTGCTCCCATCATGCCTCAGTCCTTACCTCGATGTTCTGCAACTGGACAGCAATGCGCTCCTTCTCCTTGATGGACCTGTGCTGTGTCTCTGTCAGCTGGTGGGACAAGGACACGTTCTCAAGCTTCAGGTGCTCCAAGAGCCCCGCCTGAGTCATCTGTCCAACCTTTGAAGAAAAATAAGCCTCAGGGTAAGAAGTGGCTCGATGTGCAGTGCAGAGGCCAGCCGTCTTACCAGAGGTGACACTGGCTTCCCTGCTTGACGGTCCCTTGGATGGTGGTTCTCCACTTACACAGGGACAGCCCTGTAGCTCCCTCACAGGATCCTGCCCTGACAGGACTCAGGACTTCACAGCCCCATCCCTTGCTGTAGCCACACAACTATGGCACCCTAAAGCTGAGGCCAGACAGGACCTGTGTACCTAGAGGGGGCAGGCTGGGGCCCAGAGACCAAGGGTCCTTATGTCCAGTGAGACCTATGCAAAACTTCCCATCACAGGTGCACTGGGAGCCCCCACAGGTGAGGGGCATTACCTTACAAAGGACAGCTGTGGGTGGAAGTATGTCCACAATGACCAGACCTAACATGTTCACACACACAAATGGCCCTGCCTGAGCTGCCCCTGGACACTCACCAGGGTGGAACCCTGTTCTTCCCAGGCAGTGGCAATCAAGTGCTAGAAAAAGGTCCAACTTGTAAACTGCAAGAAAGCAGCCCAGTTTTACAGCACCCTAAGAACACTGGCTCCAAGAGGAGCAAGTGGTTAGCAGTGAGAAGCAAGGACCCAACAGAAATCAAGAGGCAGACTGGAGCCTTGGCTGCATTCGCCAGGAGCACGCAGAGCTGCCTGGTGTGAGAGGGCTGGGGCTTCCAGGGCCTCGGCAGGAGGCTGCTGGTGATGAACTGCACTTCATGGAAGAGGAGGACAAGTCTCCCTGCTCAGATCCCTTCTGTGGGACTGCAGACAGAGGGGACAATTTAGGTACAGACCATGTCTTAAAAAGCCTGGTTATGCACAATGGTTCCAAAGCGTATTTTAAAGAGCAAGTGAGGCTCTCAAACTGCCACTCGCTTTGGTTCTGCATCTATTTTTGTCTTGCAAACTACCTCTCTTACTTATGCCACAATACACAAATCTGGTTTACAACTTTAAATATTTTATGCCTGATATAAATGCTGTATAGCTTCAAAACAACACTAATTTGTATAACTGTTTATGTCCAAGTATGTTTTAAGTAAACCAAACATTTCCCTTTAAGGTCCTGACTTAAAATACTTATAGTA
>PVIY010029326.1:0-32143 GCA_004026745.1 Myrmecophaga tridactyla
AACACTGTGATCTGATTTGTGACAAATCTGTACTATAAACTATTGTAAGTGGCTAACAAGTCAATTGTAAACAAACGAAATGTATAAATCTTAGTGCTAGTGTTGAACTCTCTTCAGAATAGTTATTATGATTTAAAAGTTTGTTTAAAAATTTGCCAGCATTAAGTGTCAATCAAAACTGAAGATGAAACGCTACTGTATATTGGATTCTCATGCTTTAGGTATACTTTCTTTTTCATTCTTTTCTCAGTTCCTTGATATTTTCATTATACTGTTTCATTTAAATTTCCTACACACTAACTTCGTTTGTGCGATCGAAATAAAATTGAAGCATATAAAAATAAATGAGGTCAATGCAACAGTGGCTCAGTACCAGAGTTCTCGCCTGCCATGTCAGAGACCTGGGTTCAATTCCTGGAGCCTGCCCATGCCAAAAAAAAGAATAAAAAAGTAATGGGAACATATCCACAGGAGCCAATATGCAATGATCAAATCTGAGATAAGACAAGCAACAAAATTAGAAATAACAGAAATAGATTATAACCCAAACAAATAAATAATAAATGGAGAGGAGCTATGGCTCTTCTTTATAGTAGAATGACAATTAATAAATGCAGAAAAAATAATGGAAATAGAAAATCACCAGTAGGCAAACACTGCAGGAGTAATAGATAATAAATAGTACGATCTTTGGATGTTCAAAAGTATGATGAGAAACATGATAAATGTATAGACTCAAAGTATTTCCCCACAAGATTCTTAACAAAGTATGAAGATAAAAAGAATAACTTTACAATGGACTAATGCAAGAGCCACCATTTAATCAAATGATCAATGTTAATATCATTGGTAATATATATCAAAATCATGTACCACCTGATATGGTGAGAGAAGGACCCAAAATCATTTTTGTAGTTCTTCGCAAAAGTAAATAACTTCAATCCAGTCATGAGAAAATATTAATCACACCCAAGTTGAGGGCCATTATACAAAATAAGTGGCTAGTACTTTCCAATAGTATCAAAGTCATAAAAACAATGGCTGAAAAATGCAACAGGTTGAAGAATAATGAGTCACAACAATGAAATGAAATGGGATCCTAGAACAGAAAAGAGAGATTAATGGGAAAAATTAATAAGATCTGTAGATTAGGTGATAGTATTATAAAATATTAATTTCCTGTTTTTCCATAAAGTTATGTTTTTGTAAGATATTAGCATGATGAGGTGGGGGAAGGAAACCATCAGAATTCTTTTACAACTTTTCTGTAAATCTACAAGTATTCCAAAATAAAACATTATATGGGAAAAGATGAGCCATGTAACTTCTAATCAAAAGAAAGCTGTACTGGAGACCTAGGTTGGTGCCTGCCCATGTAAAAAAAAAAAAATAAAGCAGAGATCCAGGTTTGATTCCCAGTGCCTCCCAATGTAAAAAAAAAGGAAGCTGGAATGTTTCTATTTATATAATATTCTTTCAGAACAAGGACTATTACCAGGGGATAAAGAGGGATAATGATGAATGAGCTCAATCACCAAGAAGACATAATAATACTAAATGTGTTTGTTTCTAGCAATAAAATTCAAATTGTATGAAGGCAAATAAAAAGATAGTACTAAAAGGGAAAACAGATCCTCAGTTATAGTTGGAGTCTACAACATTCCTCTCTCAGTAATCTATGGAACAAGTATACAGAAAATCAATCACTCAGGATATAGAAAAATGCTATCTGCCTACTTGACCTAATTTTATTTATGGAGCACTCTATTCAGTATTAAGAGAATAAACATTCTTTACAAGTGCACAATGGACTATTTAATGGGATAGATCATATTCTGAACCATTAAAAAAAAAAGAATTATAGTCCTGCAAAATGTCTGCTATTATCACAATGGAATTAAACTAGAAATTTTTTTTTTTTAATTTGCATATGGGCAGGAGGCACCCGGGATCGAACTCCAGACCTCCAGCACGACAGGTCGGAGCTCTGCCTGCTGAGCCACGGCAGCCGCCCTAAACTAGAAATTAAAAGGGTACTTCCACAACTTGAAAAAGTGTTGACAAAATACCTGTAACTAACATCACAATCAAAGATGAATGCTTTCTTTCTAATCTAGGGAATAAAACAAGGATACCTTCTTTAATACTTATATTCAACACTACACAGGAGGTCCTAGACATTGCCATAAGGGGAAAAAATGCATATAAACTGGAAAGGAAGAAATAAAATGATTTTTATTTGCAGACATTATGATTATTGAGGTAGAAAATACCAAAACTATAAAGGAAAGCAATACAACTAATTAGTGATGAGCAAGGTCACAGGATATAAACACAATATACAAAAAAAAATTCTATATACTATAATGAACAATTAAAAGTTGAAATAAAAAGGTATCATTTCAATAGCATGAAAACCACCAAACAGTTAGAGATAAGTTTATCAAAATATGTGCAATATTTGTATACTAAAAATTATAAACTTTGATGAGAGGCATCAAAGAAGGCTTCAATAAATGAACAAATATATTGTTTTCATGGATTAGAAGAGTCAATATTTTTAATATGTCAATTCTCTAAAAAATTGATCATTAGATTCAATGCAATCCCCAAACCAAAGAACAAATTTGAAAGCACAAATTACTTGGTTTCAATGCTTATTAGAAAGCAACAATAATCAAGAGACAATGGCATTGAGATAAATATTGAAAGAAAATAGGCACAATGGAAGAGAATGGACAAATTTCCAAGTCAATTTAATTTATAAAGAATGGTATTTTCAACAAATAGTACCAATCTGACATATTAAAAAAAGAAGGAACTATAGCCCATAATTCCCACCTATATACAAAAGGTAACTCAAAATGGAACTTAAAATATATATGTAAAAATTAAACTATATAACTTCTAGAAGAAAACATATGAGACAATATTTGTGATCTTGGGTTTAGCAAAGATTGTGGCTAGGATACAAAAACATACACACCATTAATAAAAATAAATTGATAAATTGGATGTCATCTAAATTTAAAACTTCCACAACTTAACATAAAAAAATGACCAAGACTCATATTTGGATACACATTTTTATCAAGGAAGAGATATTGATGGCCGCACGAGAAGATTGTCAACCTCACCAATCATTGGGAAATGGTAATTAAAACCACAACAAGGAAGTGCAACATACCTATTAGATTCATGAAAGAAGAAAAGAGAAAGGAAAGAAGGGAGGGAGGGAGGGAGGGAGGGAAGAAGGAAGGAAGGAAGGAAGGAAGGAAGGAAGGAAGGAAGGAAGGAAGGAAGGAAGGGAATTGTGGAGTGAGTTTCTACAAGGTGTGTCGTGGGAGTTCAGCCACAACAGAAACTTTCAGCAAATGACCAGTTTATTACTACATACCACACAGGATCCAATAGAGCTGAAAAAGGGATTCCATCATGGCTAGTCTCTGGGGAGAGGTCCATTACTCAGGTCAGGGTTGGTGAACGGCAGCTCCCCATGCCGCACTTTGTGTCAGAGAGAAGAGACCCTGTGCTATTTGAGTGTGTAGAATTTATTCATCCTGGGTGGTGGGGGTGGGGGCACCCTGCCACTGGGAATTCCTGTCATGATAAGTACCTGGGGCTGCTTGCTATGGGGTTCAGTGTGGAAGTTCTGGTTGGACCTTTTCATTAGACCTAACATCTCCCCCCAGTTCTGGAATGGAAACTGACTGAAAAATCTGCACATGCTAGGAAAGGAGTTAGGTGGGTAGATGAGGGCTGGGAGATAGCCAATAAGCACGTTGTCTGTGACTTTTCCAGAGAGCGTAGGCTAAGGACTAGGGAACGAAGGTGGAAAGAAAGTAGAAAAGTAGAGAAAGATAAAAAGTGGAAGGAAAAGAGGACAGGAGAAAGAAAAGAAAAGAAAACAACATCTAGAAATCTGATCCATTGTTGGTTATAATGCAATATAGTATAATCATTCTAGAAAAACTTGGTAGTTTCATACAAAGTTAAACATAAATTTACTGTATGACTATATGACTCAGCTATCCTACTCTTAGGTATTTACCAAAAGGAAATGAAGATATTTGCCCACACAAAATTTTATATGAATGTTTATAACAGCTTTATTCACAATTGCCCAGGTCAGGAAACAACCAGATATCCTTCAACTGGTGAATGTCTAAACACATTGTGGCATATCCATATAACAGATACCAGAGAGCAATAACAATGAATAAAGAAATGACACATAGCAACATGGATGAATTTCAAAAACTTTATGCTAAATTAAAGAAGCAATGAAAATTAAACTATTTAATGATAAAATGAAAATATTTAGATCAAAAAATGGCAGGGACTAGAGGAGATGGTTAGGAATTAACTAAAAAAGGGAAATTTTTGTGGTGATGAAACTATTCTGTATATTGATGATGGTGGTAGCAACATGACATTTTACAATTGTCTAAATTCATAGAACTGATTCATAGAGCAAATTCATACACCTAAAAGGGTGCATTTTGCTGGATATAAATTATGTCTCAATAAACCTACTTAAAAAAAGAATGGGCAAAGATATACTAAATACATGCAAATTAAAAGAAGATAAAGTTGACATGCTCTTATGGAATAATTCAGATAAAAAACTCACACATCACAACGAACATATTGGAGTTATTAATATTTATGTATATTCTAGCATGGCAGTACTTCTTATAAAGCAGGAAATATAAGATATAAGGAAAATATATAGGAACACACTACTAAAAGAGTAATGGCAAAAATATCCAGAAAAATGACAAATATTCTGTTTTGCCTGGAAATGAAAAGAGAAATATGATATTAAGCAACTCAGGTCAAAATGGAAAAGTAATTTTTGGATTTTGAGAGGCTGATATATAAATCTATAACCTAGCATTTAGGGATAAGAATGAAGCCGATCTGTTCACGATTAAAGTAATTCAGAACACAGGGGTAAGGAAGACATTGTCTATATTTTACAGCTGCACTTACTCTCTGAGACCAAAGGAAGAAAAGTTTATTTTGTCCAGAACCTAAATTTTCTGTGGCACACAATCTAACTCAACCTGTCTATATTTGAACAATTGAAACACAGGGAGCTCAGAATAAGAATGAGGGCCTTTAATCCTGTATAGCTTAATGTAATGCCTGGATACATCCTAGAATATATTAATCAGATAATCAAAAAGTATTGGAAAAGTTCTTCGAGAGATGGGAGAAAAAAAATGGAACTATTAAACTTTACCATCAGGGAAAACCCTGACACTGTGTCAAATATTAGGGACACACATATCAATAGGCCAAGCCCTTGATTCTGAGGCTGACTCTTGTGAAGTTTGTGTAGGTTGTGGAGAAGTTTAGCCTACCTATAGGCAGACCTAAGAGTACTTCTGGAGGACCTCTTTGGTTGCTCAGATGTCGCCTTACTCTCTCTAAGCCCAACTTTGCAAGTGAAATCATTGCCCTCCCTGTATGTGGGAAGTGACATCCAGGGGTGAAAATCTCCCAGGTGGTGTGGGAGATGACTCCTGGGGATGAGTCCAGCCCTGGTACCATGGGATCAACAATTCCATCCTGACCAAAAGGGGGAGAAGAAATGTAACTAATAAAGTATTAATGGCTAAGAGAGTTCAAATAGAGTTGAGAGGCTATTCTGGAGGTCACTCTTATGCAAGCTTCAGTTAGACATTGCTACCTATCATAACTTGCCAAACCTCAACCAGGACCATTCCTGCCAATCCTGAAGAACACCTAGGGCAATTTATAAGATTCTGCAAAAGCACTAGCGTAAATTTCCAGAAATCTACAACCTCCAGATAGGTCTCTGGACCAGGTAAGTCCTGAACCCTAGAGGGCCCAGCCTTTCCAGAACATCAGCTAGTTCCATTTCCCTACCCCATATTATTGACAGACCTTCCAACATGAAAAAGTTAGAATGGGCATAGCCCAAATATCCCTAAAGAAAGGGATAGAAAGATCAAAGTTGATGTGAAGATATACAGAGAAGGTAGGTTTTAACAAGTGAATATAATTACTGAATCATTAAATTGGTATCTCTTTTAGTCTCCAGTATCTTAGAGTAACTAGAAGTAAAAACCTGAAGTTGTGGAATTGTAACCCATGTCAAACTCTGAAATCTGTTTTACAACTAATTGTGCTGTGCTTTGAAATTTATTGCTTTTTTGTATATATGTTATTTTTTATAAAAAAAGAAAAAAATGGAAAAGTAAAATTACAAAATTCTTTCAAACTAATGATAGTGGAAAATATATCAAAATCTAAAAAAAACCAGTAGAACACCATTAGAAGAAAAAATTTTGTGTATGGATACATATATAAATAAAATAAAAAAGAAAATCAATGAATTAAACACCTACCTAGATATAGATAGACAAAGTAAACTAAAATAGAGAAGGGAATTAATAAAATTAAATATGTTTTTAGAAAATACAAAAACAATAGAACTGATGAATAAATGTAAAAGCTGTTTTTTTTAGAAAAAAAATCTGCAAAATAGACAAATCACTAATTAATCTAATAAAATTTAAAAGGAACCAAGGGCAGGTGCACGGGAGGTGAAAGGCTCACCTTTCATGCCGGAGACCTGGTTGATTCCCGGACCATGCACTCAACCCCACAAAAAAAAGAAAATGGAACCAAGGGGAGGCAAGTATTAAAAATCCATCCTGTGGGAATATCTCTAGGACAAATAAACTCCTTTTCTAAGACAAAGCAACTTCAAGGACAAAGCAAGGAGTGTGTGTGGGGGGATGGGATGGGGGGTTGAACTAGAAATTAAATGGGACATATTAAACTTTGTTGACACAAGGACCCTGCTTTAAGCGAAAAACAAGCAGAAAACAAGAACAACAATAACAAACAATCTGGGGGAATGAGAAAGCTGGGGACCATTGAACAATATCCAGAACAATGACTAAATAAATAAGGTTTGCTTATTTTAATGTGTGATTAAAGTATTGAAATTATGTTTTAAAATGAGCCCTTGTTTTCTGAATTACACAGGGAAATATTTATACACACTGAAGTGAAATGATGTTGGGAACTGCCTCAAAATAATCCCCTGCTGTGGAGTAAAGGAGACAAGTAGGTGGAATTACAAATGAAAGAAGAATTTCTGAGTTGGTAAAATTGTTGATACTAGAAGATGGCTACATGTAGATTCATTGTGTTCTTCTACTTATGCATATGCTTAATTTCCATAATAACCTGATAATATTACAGCATTTAAAGCTATTACTCCACTGGTTTGATCATTCTACTTGGATATGGGAGACCTGGAAGGTTTGTCAATTTGGGAGGCAGGAAAAACAGATTTGCCCACAACTACTCACATGCTTAATAAAAGGAAGACCAAAAACAACAGCATAGTTGAGTCTCATAAGACTAATTTTGAGCAAAATAAATTGTACACAACAGCATAAACAGGTAAAATGAACCTGTGGTTTGAAAGTCAGGACAGTAGTTCTCCTTTGGGGAGGTGTAATGGTTAGAACAGTTCACAAGGGGTTGCTAAAATGCTGGTAATGTTCTTCTTGGACTGGGTGCTGCTGCACAGACATGCTAAATTTGTGACAATTCATCAAAATGTATTTTATGATGTGTATTTCTCTGTATGTATATATATGCATACATATATATTATACTTTAATTAAAAAGTAAAAAAGAGGCAAGGAGTGTTAAGAGGTGTTCTAAACTTTCTCATAACCTCTCTTGGCATTGATATTGTCTAATCATAATTCCATTACCTCATCTACAGCAGGTTCAATGGACAAGTCCCTCACTGCTCTTTAATAACACTATTTAAAAGCAACCTGACAACATTTTTGGCGAATTAGTTCTAATTAGTACTTGGCAAGCTTATTGAAATAAGGTGAAATTTATTTTTCTGAGAGATTTATACACAGATATTGGTGGGATGTACTTCAGAAAACTAATTAACACATCCAATTTGTCATTTTCATCTTCCCAAGATGAAGAGGAACATTAGTGAATGCACCTTTGGTATTAATAGGAAAACTGATCAAGAATCTTCTTAAGCTAGAAAAAATAGTGTGGAAGGAAAAATTATGAGGCACAGAACTCCTGTCCGCACATTGTAACCGCATGAGAAAGTGAGGGTTAAAATTCCTTAATCTGTAAGCTATCTTGTATCAAATCAGTAAGGCAAACAGTTTTTTTTGAAGAGATCTATATTACAAAAATAAAAAATTTTAAAACAAAAAATTTTAAACAGCAATAATACCTATTGAAAAGCAAAAATACAGAATTCAGATCATGTTTGATCTTTACCTCCTTCAACCTTTAGGTTTGAAAGAAAGCCTGTGCTTGACATTATCTTAGATTTACAATAAGACAACACCATGAAAACATATTGATTCGGTACAGTCAAAAATTTCCCATCAAATGATGGTAATTATCCTGGACCCTGATAATTAAAAGACACAAAGAGTATGATCAGAAGAGCTTATTAACCCAAGGGCTCAAGAATTTGAGCCTTAAGGCAATGGCGAGTGAGAATTTCGGGAGTTTCCAGTGTTTTCAGTTTCAATGCTTATGTTCAAGTCAACGTAATTTTTACTTTATTTGTGTCTGATTAATTTCTATTCTTTCCCCATTTCTCCTGGAAAACCCTGCAATTTGTTGAAATTCAGAGCTAATTAAGTTATTAGTTTTGCCAAAAATAGATCAAGAATCCTTGGAATGATTTATTTCTTTAACCTAGAAGCATTTTTGATTGCTCTATTAGATGGTAATAACTGAATACATTCCTTTCGTTCACTTCTTTAAAAATTTCAATTTTATACCTGCATTTCTCCACTTGTGTGTCTGTCATTGCTATTACTCATTCATTGAGGACAAAGTTAGATACTTGCTTTTCATCTTTTCCATTGTTTGGCAGCTTACAAAACCCTTAGGGAATCCTCTCGTAATATTCTTCCTCCATTTTTTTGGCTGAAGCTAAAAATCACAAGTAATTTTATGTCCTTATATATTGCTAACTATCCACTTCTACTCCACACAGTGACATCCTATTTTCCCATATCTCTGATTTCAGTTCAAAGATGCTTCCATGATGAGGGGTACGTAGAAGTGGCTTGAAGAGGCAAGGACCTATACTTATTGATTGTCTGTAAGTCAGATAACGTGATAGGCATTTTACACCTGGCAGCTAATTTCATCATAATAATCTCATTATTGCACTGTGTCTTAGCGAGGTGTAAGACAAACTTGTGCAAGATCAAACTCAAGTTTATCTGACTCTAAGGTCAAAAAGTACAAGGATCTTGAATGAGAAAAAGTAAGAGAATTCTGGATATTCTTCTAGAAGACTTCTATATCTGTTCAATTTAGTCTTTACTGTCCTTATGTTCTTTGACAAAAGAGAGGTTGGGAATGAAAGGTCTGAGATGTCACCACACTTGTACAGATGTATACTTTATGTATATGAATATGGTGGAAAAACCAGCTATCTGGTCAAAGAAAATAGTTTCTCATTAATTTTCAACCAGATTAACAGCCAGAGTAACACTGTAGTGTTGATTCCCCACACCTTGGTCTGCAAGGCAATGTGATGGGCTTCGATGGAAATTTTCTAGATGTGTATATATGGAAACTTTCAAGGTGTGACAAGTTTTGGGTTTTACTGTCTAGAGGAGATATGGAAAGCATGTATCTGTTCAGGAGTGGGACAGCTGTCACCTCCCCTTCTGAAAGAAGACAAAAACATTTGGACCTTTGAGATGGGATGGAAAGGATCCTCGATTCTCACTGTAACTTTTTAGAATGTAAATATGTCTTTCCAAGAACCACATAAGCCCCGGTGTCTATGGCTTTTATGACCTAAACTATCCCCAAGATCTTGGTTTCATCCCTTCTGACATGTAAATTTCTAGGGAGACACTCTACCTGGAACCCTGGTTATTTAACCAATGGATCTAGTCCAGTTTGCAATTATTTAGCCATTTCAGGGAGATGAGTACTGGTAGCATACTTTTGGATCATAAAAATAAACTGGACAAATGACATCAGGTCTAATCTTCATGATATGTGGAAAGTAAATGTTTCTAGTGGGAATGAAAGCAAATATCTTTATATGGTATACATTTCCTTGTCTCAGGAGGCTGGGTTTTTTTTTAATTTTTATTTTTTTACAGGAGCAATGAGAAATCCAAGGAAGTCTTAATTCCCTACAGGCTCCCACCATCTTCAAGCCTACCCTACAAAGATAGTATGTTTTTGCCACACAGAATGGATTCTCTAGACACAGCATGAGGCCCAGAATTTCTCTGTTCCTCAGCATTGCTTATATTCCCTCTACCTAGAATGCATTTCTTCTCAGCTATATGGGTTGCAATCCTACCTGATACTACAATGCACAATTCAAACACTTCCTCCTTTATGGAATTTGGCAGATTCTCCAGCTGTATATCGTCTCTCTTTCTTTGCGTTACCATTACCATACTCTTGGATCTCTTTTACAATGTTCAATAAGGTTTTATCTTGTATTTTGACTATTTCAATATCTGTGACTTTTCCTGATAATCTGTACATATACTTGAAGCAAGGTTTCTGACTATGATTTAAGACTATACTGGAGGTTACCTTTTTTTTTTCTCAGTGGGAAATGTTTTATCTCTCTATCTCCTTATATCTACCTACTTATCTATATATATATTTTTTACATGGGCAGGCACCAGGAATTGAACCCGGGTCTCCAGCATGACAGGGGAGAACTCTGCCACTGAGCCACCATTGCACCGCCCTATGTCTATATCTTTATACTCCTATGGCCAGTAGTGTTTGGCAATCCAGAAAATTGTAATAATCTGATCTTTCCATTGAAAGGTAAGCATACAATTTGGGAAGATGTATTTTTTTAGACAACTAAATCTTCCTCTCTCACAAGCTGTTTAAGATTTATACTTCATAGAAGTAAGTACACAATTGTCTAATACTCATAGAACAGTGGCTATGACTGTCATCCTGCATAGATCACAATTTTTATGTTAAAAGCATCTTGAAACCTTCTCAGAGATATATTTGTATCCTATATGGTGTTTTGTATCCCATTATGGTGCTTAATATAATTCATAGCATGTTGAATTATGGTTCAATTAATATTGAATGAATAAAAATGTTTGGATTATGGCTAATATAGACTTTCATATTCCTTCAAAGATATCAATGACTTTTTTTTTTCAAGAAACCAACATTCTGATGAACTCCAGCTAGTGAGAATCGAGGATCCTTTCCATCCCATCTCAAAGGTCCAAATGTTTTTGTCTTCTTTCAGAAGGGGAGGTGACCGCTGTCCCACTCCTGAACAGATACATGCTTTCCGTATCTCCTCTACACAGTAAAACTCAAAACTTGTCACACCTTGAAAGTTTCCATATATACACATCTTGAAATTTTCCATCGAAGCCTATCACATTGCCTTGCAGACCAAGGTGTGGGGAATCAACACTAAAGTGTTACTCTGGCTGTTAATCTGGTTGAAAATTAATGAGAAACTGTTTTCTTTGACCAGATAGCTGGTTTTTCACCATATTAAGATACATAAAATATACATCTGTACAAGAATATTGCCTGGTATCAGTAGCCAGTACTTAAGTTCATCATAAAATATAGGCTGAGCTTGAACCTTCCATTTCATATCATTATTAGAGACTTTTAAAATGATGTGACTTTGGGGAAAGACTTACAATGGATACTATTTTTTCGGTATCTGCTTTTGTTCTTGGCTCTCATTTTGTTCCTTCCTTATTGAATTAGACTCCTCAAGTGATAGAGTATAACCTTGTTAGAAAAAGATAGAACTAGATTTCTAACTGGGAGGCAGTGACAGAAAAGCTTACTCTGATAAAAATGTGATGGTAATGAAAGAGGGACTGTATGATCAAGGCCCAATCATTTTGGGAATTTTAACACCATTATTTTAACCTTTTTTTTTATTTTCACATGGGCAGGCACTGGGAATCGAACCTGGGTCTCCAGCATGGCAGGTGAGAACTCTGCCACTCAGTCACAGTTGCCCACCCATAACACCATTATTTTAATATCCAACTGAAAATTTGGTATTAGACATCATGTTCTCCTGTCAGAACTTCAGCAGAGAAAATTTAAAAGTTCAACCCTCTAACTGTTGGTAGGACTTTTGGAAAGGGTTTTCTTTCCTCTGCTGAGTTATAGGAAAAAAATTCTGTGAATTTGTGCTAGTGATCAATTAGAGTTTTAAAAAATTAGCTAAGGTTAATTACATCATAAACACATGCATTATGTTCCTTTTGAAATAAATGAATTTGAAAATTATAGAACAACATTTATAAAAATTATTTTGAAATATATTAAAGGATTCAAATCTTTGAAGAAATAAAAAAGGTATTTTTTCTGTGAACTCTAAAATACTCAAACATATTGATGATAATATAAATTTTTAATAAAAATAATTAAAACTTTAGAAACGTTTCATTCCTTCTGTAGGTTTTCTATAGCTGTTAAGTTTAAGGAAATATCACACGTGATTTCTGATCAATTTGAAAAATTCAACATCTCTCAAGTGCTTATGAGAAACATATTTCATGTATATACATAAACCTTACGACTTTTACTATTTTCCAATTCTTTTTATTCCTTTTTAGGTTCATGCAACAGCAGCCTTAGTGAGAGAGCAATAATAAACACTACATGTGCCTGTTAGAAGAGTAAAATTTTTATGATTTACCACTTTGTTTTGAGTAGGAGAAATTATATTGTTCTCCTGTATTAAATTGAAGAGGAGGGGGTATTAGAAGTGTTCTGATTTGTGTAGAGATCAGGATTCTGGAGCAACAATCTTAGATGAAGCTATATATATGGGAAATCTCAAATGCTTCCATGTTCGTACCCTATATTTCACTTGTAGAAATCTTCTAGAAGACAATGTGACTCTTCATTATCTAATGAACAGTCACTTCAGGCTATGATTAAACCTTCTTCTTTTCTGCTTAAAAAAGCAAACAACAGTAACAAAAACAACTTTTGGTTTTTGGTATTGTACTCTACTCAGATTCCTTGAAATGGAAAGCCTTGATGGATTCCCATGAAGTGTTTATTTCCCCTGAGCATTCTAGAATGCTCCTCACTCCCTATGGCTGGATTACCATGTCATCCATGTCTCTTTCATTTACCATTTTTCCTAATTTACCATTTTCAAATACTTCATCCATTCAAATATTTGCTCTTTCTTAAAAAACATTATCTGTTTAATCATTCACTATTTTTTCATGCATTAAACTTTTATTATCTTCTAGATTCCATGAATTCTGTTAGAGAACTGAGATTACAATCCAGTTGCTACTTCTATGAGAATCAGTAATTACTTTTCCTATTCAAACCTTAAGTAGATGGGTGGGCCATGGTGGCTCAGCAGGTAGCATTCTTGCCTGCCACGCTGGAGACCTGGGTTCGATTCCCAGTGCCTGCCCATGCAAAAAAAAAACTTAAGCAGCAGTACATTTTACCTAATGCATCATGTCAATCCAAAAGGTCACATTTCTTTCAAAATTTTCTGTGTTTAGTTTACCAATTCATTCAGCCAGCCATAAGATGTGTTTATTAAACACTTAATGACATTCAAGGTATTTTACTCTCTGATATTCTTTCCCAATATCATTAGTTTCCTTTCGCGTTCCTAAGTAAAGATATAAGTTGCCAAATTAGTTTGAATTTCAAATAAACAGTGAGTAAATTTTTTTTAGGATAAATATGCCCTAAGCAATATTTGGAATGTATTTATAATAAAAAATAGTCATTGTTTATCTGAAAATCAAATTTAACAGGGAATACTGTGCTTATATTTGCTAAATATGGTAAAAGAAAATTTTTGAACGTTCCCTTCCTCTAGTGAGGTTGAATTTCTTGGTTATCTACCATACGATAGCCTTATCACTTTACACATCATAACTCAGATAACATTCAAACTACCAATGGCATAAGAATGCGTATTAAACCCTTTTAGATATGAGAATGCTGAGATTCAGAGAAGTCAAGGAACTTGCTCATGGCACCCAGCTAGTAGGAACAGTTCTGGCTATGAGCCCAGCAGTGCTAGGGCACTGAATCTTAACCATTACACATCATCGCTTCTGTGGAACAGTGACCTTTTACTGGTGCCTAAGTTTCCTCCAGAAAATAACACTTGATAGTGAAACTTTATTCAATTCCCAAATTGTCCTCAAAGTAGTGGAAATTGTAGGAATCAATTAGAAAGTTATTTGGCATAATATTCTTAAACTTCAGTTGCTTAGACATGTAAGTGTATTAAATTGGCAGATTTCTTTTGCCTGGCATTCCTAGACTCTGAGTGCACAGATACCATAGGTATTTTTAGGTAGCATCTTCTCTGTTTGCCTGACCATTATGCAAGGGAATCAAAGCTCCACACAGCTGACCGACCAATAAGAAGGAGGTAGGTTGGCTCCAGTGACCATCTCCCAGACGCTGAGGCATCAGAATGTGCGCTAATTTGGGGTTCCATAGTTTCACTTTCTGACTTCTGCTGAGAGCAACGATATTCTTCCTTCATCTCTAAACAGAACTAGGGGTGGGCAACGGTGGCCCAAGCATGGTTCTCACCTACTATGTGGGAGACCTGGGTTTGATTACTGGTGCCTGCCCATGTTAAAAAAGAAAAAAGGAAAAATGATTGGATTGTTAAAATTTAATATATAAATAAATAGAATTATAAGATTTCAAATAGACTTAAAATCTTAAGGAAAAAAAATCAGATTTGGGCGGGCCACGGCGGCTCAGCAGGCAGAGTCCTCGCCTGCCATGCCAGAGACCTGGGTTCGAGTCCCAATGCCTGCCCATGTGAAAAAAAAAAAAAGGACTAAATATCCTGCAGATCCATACATGGAGTGTCAACCCACCCTTCTTTACCTTTGATGCGTGCCAAACTCTTCTGCAATGTTCAGAAGCTGTTCCTTTTATTACTCACAGTAGCCGGGGATACTTTCCTTTCTTTCCCACCGGATTCATTAGACAAGGTAGTAATAAATATTCATATTGGTGAGTCTGTGTCCACATGCAAAGGAGAACCTTATTCTGCCCCATCTCTGAATATAGACATCAAACTAATGCAAATTAATTTTCCCATGAACATGTCGTTATAATTTGAGCCTGAATTGTTTAAAAAGGATCAAAATTGTGCAGTCCTCCATTATTACAGCTACTGCTGCCACTACTCACACCAATAATGGCTATTTATTTTTTGAGCTCCTGTTATGTACTAGGCAACGAGCTAGGCGATTTATATCTGGTATCTCATCTGATTCCCCCAACTCTGGAAGTTAGGTATGACTAGGGATAATGAACTTGAGCCCAAGATCCCAAAGAAGAAGACATTTTGTTCATTGTTGTTTCATGGGTAGAGCCTTGCTATTCAACTAAATTTCAGGTTACTTAAGATCAAGGTCGATATCTTAGATTACCAGAGCTTGAGTATTCAACTGATGGTTAATATATGCTGCTGATTGATCACATCCTTTTCCTGCTGAACTCTGTACTGTTTAGGTGGAGAGGCTGCACTGTGCATGTGCTAATATAAATGATGCCACAATGACCATCTAGTGTATTTGATTTCTTGACCCAGGAAAAATTATTATTATTATTTTTGTGCTTTATGGTGGGGGTCACATTTCATTCTTTTTCCATGTAAGTATTCCCTTATTGTGCACCATTTGTTGAATTTTTGTTTGTTTGTTTGTTTGCATGTTTGGGAAGTACGTGGGCTGGGGATTGAACCTGGGTCCCCCATATGGCAGGTGAGAATTCTACCACTGAACTATCCTTGCACCCCCTGACACAGGAAAAATTATTTTTTAAGATGATGATATCAAATCTTCTGTCCTTATATGAGAATTTCAGGTGGAAGAAATAATATTCAACAAGAAGCCATGGAATTTGGTTTCTAATATTGGAACTATTCCATTGTGAAAGGAACCCATGAGAGCAATTTAATGTTTTAAGTCTGAGTCTTCAAAGTTCCAATGAGGACATCTTAGAAGCCTTATTTACCTCATAGGATTGATGGAAAAACTAAATAAGGCAATATGGAAATATTTTAAAATTTATTTGCTTCCTGGAACCCAGAGCAATGCAGGTACTCTTTCTTCACTTTCTTCCAAATTTTACTGTTTTTCCAGTTCCTTCCGCAACTTTGGATGTGATCGCTAGATAATATGGCAGACTAGTACGATTGCTACTGACCTACTTTGCAGTCCATGCTAGACAATATTTTATTTTTAACAGATCTTTAAAAACATCCTAATCCAAAATAATGGGGAAAAGAAGGGCATTATTGATTTTGTAAAGCTGCTCTATTTTGTTGACTGCTGTTTTATCTTGGAATTGGTCGTCAAGATTTCTGGTAGATTGAGTTATATTCCTTGTGGGGAGATAGGGGATGGTTCTCAATCTTAATCTGCCTTCCTGTGAATGTTAACCCCTTGTAAATAGGACCTCCTGAAAATACTAGTTTTATTAAGGTGTAATCAAATTGAATGAGGTCAGTATAAATTAGTAGAGTCTTTGATAAGCAGATGAAATTCTGACATAGAGCAAGTGGGGGCAGAGGCCATAAGCAGAAGTCAAGGGAACCCAGAAGAGAAGGGAGAGAACATTGCCATGTGAAGAAAAAGCCAAGGAACTGCAAGGATTACCATCAGTCAGCAAGAAAGCTGCCAACTCTGGGAGGAAGCAAGTTGTTCAGCCTCTGAAACAATGAACCAATAAATTCCTGCTATTTAAACCAACCCATTACTTGGTATTTGTCAAAGCAGCCTGGAAACTACAATAGGATTTTAATGTTTTTCCTGCAGCAAGGCATAATAATACTGGTAGAAGTAGATAAAATTTAGTGAAAAATTATGGACCAGGTACTAAACTGAGAATTTTACATATATTATTTCACTTAATCCTCACAATAGCTATTTGAGATAGATACTGTTCTCGTCTCTTTTAAAGATGCGAAACTGAAGACTCAAGGAGTTTAGAAACTTGCCCAAAGTCACACAGATAGTAACAGCAGAGCCAAGATTTGAATGCTGGTTGTTTGATTTGATGCTCCAAAACTTGGCTTTCTGTTGGAGGAATATGTGTCTACCAGACAATCAAAATGATAAAGCATCCCAGGAAGATGAGAGAAGGTGAACCACAGTGAGATTCAGTCTAAGTATGAGTCTCCCATTCTATGTGCATAACTGTATTCTCAGTATGTGGCATAGTCTTGGCACAAAGTAGGTATTTAATACATATTTATGAACTTAAGAAATGGGAAACAGGGCGGCTGCCGTGGCTCAGCAGGCAGAGCTCCGACCTGCCGTGCTGGAGGTCTGGATTTCGATCCCTGGTGCCTCCTGCCCATATGCAAATTAAAAAAAAATTTAAAAAAAGAAATGGGAAACAGATTTGGAGTGTCCAAGGATTGCAATGAGTTGAAGAGATACTTGGAATTTAGAGTATGATGGGGAAAATGGCAAGAAGTCTTTACTTGCCATTAACTGGTTAAAGATTTCTGAATGAAATATTTTATGAAGCAAGTATATTCATTCCTTTAAAAATTTATTGACCACCCGCCTTATGCAAAATATTTAGTTACCAAAGTCACATAAATAATGAAGATAGAATCCCTATTTTGGATGGATACACTTTAAATATTTCAAGCAAGATTTCTGCAGAAGAGAGACACAGAAATTATTGCTTTCATTGGCAGCATTTCTGAAAACAAAGGCTAGTAAACTGATACTCAGATAGTAAAATAAAGCAGTTGTTTCTCTTGACATACTATCAGCATTCAAGTAAATGGCTTTTTCCTGTCTTTTTTCCCAATACAATCGCTATTACTTATTATGACATTTGCATGCTAGGAATCATTATCTTTTTAGTTTAGATAGGTAAATAGAATTCAGTGTTCTATCACTTGGTGAGAAAGTTATCTATGAATCAATAAATTTCATCATGGAATAGTGTTTTGTCTATCAGTAATACTATTTCGCAATGATGAAAAGTATTGATGGCTTTAACGTGTATAAACAGTAGAATGAAAATATTCATTAATAAACAACTAGTAATATTTTTTGTATATGCAAAAACAACATGCAATTTCTGTGCTAGATATTAAGTGGAAAATAATTCCATTCTTGGGAAAAATACATAAATAAGAAAACAAGGTAAAATAAGATAAAGAGAAATCCTTGCTAATGAAGCACAAAAATGAATTCTATTGCCGCATGGATTTCTGCTTTACTGCTTAATTATTCACTCATTATACATTTCAACAGATAAACCATTGCTGTTTCTTTTCTAGCATTTAAAATTATTTTTATCAAAGTAATACCTGCATGTAATGGCTCTGGTAGGCTCAATTTCCTGGAAGCAGGCTGAGACAGAGTTAAGTGTGTAGATTATTACTGAGAACTCTTGGAATTAATCCTTGTGTAAGGGAAGAGAAGGAAACAGAAACGGCAGAAGGAGAAGTCTGGCTGTGACGTAGACCCAACGACAAAGTCAGCTAACCCCAAGGGTTGCTCAGGAGATAGAATTACCCTTGTGAAATATCTCTTCTCGGGCGGTTCATGAGGGCCAGCCCAACGTCAGCATAAGTCATTAGATGTGGAATATCTGGGAAGGTACATTACCTTGGAAGAAATGGCTTTCTGTAGCTGAGGTAATTGCTGAAGGGGCTGGCAGCTAAAGCTAATCTACTAACAGCACTCTTAGCAGCTTGCAACAACAGCAGGCAACAAATCTGTATATGAAGGGGGTCAACAGAAGTTTCCACCATAGTGGCCTATCAGAATATATGGAGAGTATTTCAGAAAGCAATAGTCTCATTCTCCAACCCTCCATATCACCATTATTATTACCCAAAGGCAACATCATTCTGTGGTTTCTGTTTTTGTATATTCTGGTGCTTACCCCCACAACTCTGGATAATATACATTTGCCTCTATTTCTTCAGTCATGGTTTGATTCTCTTTTCTTAACCATAGCTTTATGCTGGCAGAAAAGAAATTGACCAGGAAATTTAAATGACAAAATATTCTTGGAAGAAGCAGGGATTGAACACCATTGAGCAGTTCAAAGATCAGTTTCTATTCCCCTTCTCTGTGCATTGTTGTAGCCTCAGTACTTGGTGCATTACATGGCACAGTGTAGGTATTTAATAAACATTTATTGACTCCTTTTCTGAAAGAAGAGGATTTAGCTTGCTTTTTCACTTTTCCTCTCAAATAATTATTATTTTAAGTTCTTCTCTTGATCCCTCCTGCAATTCTAATGTTATATTTGCAACTGCATTTTTTGTATGCTTCCCACTACCAGCAGCATCTTGAGGCTCCTCACTCATGAGATAAAGATTCCAATGTTCCTACCCTTTCAATCACCTTTCCCACTTTCTGCTTCCCTTTATCTATCAAATGTAGGCTTCATTTTATATTGTTAAATTTGTTGGCATTTGTATTCTTTTTCTGAAACCATAACCATGTTTTTTGTGCTTTTCCCCTTCTGCCTGAGTCTCAAATGTAATCAATAGACAAAAACTGCTCAAAATAAATAAAACTTTTCTAAGCCATTGTTTAACCATTTCAGAGGTTCTCTCAGTTAAGCAGTTTCTGCCGTGGTGCCTGACTGAGGCTGTTGGCCTGAATGAACCTGGTATGTCTGTTTAATTTGGCCTGGGTAATATTTCATTTATTTGAGTCAACATTTAAAAACTTAAAAGGTGAAGAATCAACAAATGGCATTTATATTGTTATGTTAATTGTCAAATATTGTGTGAGGGTTAGATTTCTTTTCTATAGGAACGTTATTAGCGTAACTGGGTTTCCCTTAGCAAAAATATTTCTAGTATCTTGAATTTTATATCTTTCATATTATTGTATCATCTAGTATGAGGGGTTCCCATTTCCTAGACTTTTCCACTTCTGGAGGCTTTCTTTCCTGTCTGCGATGGATACTCTCTGGGTCTGCTGCATTTGAGGGTGTCTTATTATTCAGAAACTCCAGAAAGTTGGAAGTTGCATTTCCTTGATTGATCTTTTCTCTGTCTCTTTTCACTCATATTTTCTGTACTGTTTTCTTTTCTACACTCTAAAATACTCCTTTTGCATTTTGGCAATATTAACATAAATCTTTAAGGATGCCTTCACAATCTCTGGCTGACACTTTTCTTAAGAATCTTAGTTTTATTTATTCTCTCTGATCATTGGAGGTTTTTCTTCTGCTTCCTGAGTGAATTCTTTTTTTCTCTGATATTAAGTTTCCTATTTGCTTCCTTTGGCCATTCAATCTCTTTCACAACTTTGATTTTCCTCTTACACCTGATGATTTCTGCCTTTCCTTATTGTTTACTAGGTGAAGGGACAAACAGACCTGATGCAGACTTCTTTGCTATAGGTAGATTTTCCTTTCACATCTCTTCCTTGAGTGGTATACTGAAATGGAAATTCTCTGTCAGTTGAAGTATAGAGCACCAAAGTGGGAGGCTTTTTCCCAGTTTTGAGTTTGAAAGATAGGGTCCAGTAGCTCTCATAATAAGGCCCCACTTTCTGCTAATGAGCCTTATTTTTTGCAGCATCTGGAAAGCTAGATGCAACAGCAGCCAAGATTCTAGAAGTGAATGAGTTGCTGCCCATTAGGCACAGCTGTATGAGATTTGGAAAGAAGACATGAGGAACAAACCATCTCCTTGCTTTCTTTTAACTGTTTTCTGCTGGCAAGAAAGATGTTGGAAATGTTTTATTGCTGAAGCATTCCAATCAACAATCTCCAGCCTCCTGGTTGCCAGGATGTAATCAGAAGTATTTAACTGATCCCTGACTTTTGATCTTTATGTCTATGAGCTCAATGTTTCCCATAGAATTGCTTGTAGCAGAAGCAGTAACTGTACTTGTAGATCAGTTTTGTGCTATTTTGGGAGTCATTTCTGAAAGCCTACTGTGGATTCTTCTACTCCCACCATTCCATTAAATTTGTAATTACCTAATTCTCTTTATTAAATCCAGTGTTGTTTAAAAAAAACAATAGTGGTTTCTATTCTCTGTAATAACACATGACAGTGAGCAAGCAGGGAAATGGGGCTCCTAACTGTAAGCCCTTAAATGTTAGAATGCAGAGGCTATTATTTTGGGGGTGTTAACATCTACGCTAGCTTTCCTTATAATTTCTATAAAGAGGAAACTTTTAGGTTTTCGACAGGGCTAGGGTAACTGCCAGATGCCCTTAAATTGGGACAGGGAAGGAGAATGGGAGGGCAGCTTCCCCAGCTGTTCCAAACACAGCTCTTCAGTTAATCCCACTGTTTTCAGACCCATATCTTACTCATATCCTCCATTCCACATGTTGTCTCTGAGGTTTCAGTAGACACATTGAGCAGCTCTGGCTGAGTGGTTCCTGCATAGTGAGTTCTCTCTGCCTGTTTTTTTGGGAGAAATGCTCCAATATGGCTTCCATCTTCCAGAAACTTTTGAACTCCTTGACCTAAAGGTGACAACTCCACACCCATATGGCTTACTTCTATTCTTTTATGTCAATAGAATCTCTTGAGACAATGGCTTGTTCTGCACCTGGATCTTTAGCCAGGGTCTTATCTCAATTTTCTAGTCTGCTGATTTAAGTGGTAGAAGTTGAAGTATAAGTGCTTTCTATCATTGAATATTGTTAATGCCTTTTCTACATTTTTTAAAAAGGTATAAGGTTTTTGTAAAATCAATCTTGTTGAAGCTTATAACTTTACATCCCCTGAGGGAAAATTTTAAACCCTTGACTATTCTGACCTTGGCAGCTAGGCAGACCTCATCTATTCTATTCAAACCTGCTCATCAAAATTGAAGAAACATAGAATTTGAGTTGGAAGAAATCTTGAATGTAAATTTTGCATTTCCACATATATCTTTGGAAGTTGGGTTAAGCTACTTAGACTCTCTAAGCTTCAGTTTATTTACTTTTTAATGAATTGAATGTGGGCAATACTATTTACTGTGCAGCACTGTTCTAGTTTGCTAGCTGCTGGAATGCGATATACCAGAAACAGAATGGTGTTTAAAAAGGAGAATTTAATAAGTTGCTAGTTTACAGTTCTAAGGCTGAGAAAATGTCCCAATTAAAACAAGTCTGTAGAAATGTCCAATCAAAGGCATCCTCCAGGGAAAGATACCTTGGTTCAAGAAGGCCAATGAAGTTCAGGGTTTCTCTCTCAAGGGAGAAGGCACATGGAGAACACAGTCAGGGCTTCTCTCTCAGCTGGAAGGGCACATGGCGAACATGGGATCATCTGCTAGCTTTCTCTCCTGGCTTCTTCTTTCATGAAGCTCCCCAGGAGGTGTTTTCCTTCTTCATCTCCAAAGGTCACTAGCTCGTGGACTCTCTGCTTCGCGGTGCTGCAGCATTCTCTGCTCTCTCCAAATATCTCTCTTTCTCCAAAATGTTTCCTCTTTTATAGGACTTCAGAAACGAATCAAGACCCACTCAAATGGGTGGACACATGTCGTCACCTAATCTAGCTTAATAACCACTCTTGATTAAATCACATCTCCAGGGAGATGATCTGATTATAGTTTCAAATATACAGTATTGAATAGGGATTATTCTGCCATTACAAAATTGGATTTTGATTAAAACATGGCTTTTCTAGTGTCCATACATCCTTTCAAACCAGCACAAGTACCAAAGTAGATTGGAATTTGATTAGATGGGTAAATGAGAATGACTGGAACAGTGCCTCACATGCATCAATATTCATCTAATTTTTTAAACAACTACTTTCTTTTGGATAATGAGAATAATTCCGCAAAGTTTGTATCTTGTTCTTATTTCATCATCTAAAGATGTCAGTAAAATATAAGGGCAATCAAGTCCATAGAAAATTCTATGCAAAACTTCAAAAATTTAGAGAACAGCGCTCAACTGTTTTTTCTATCAACATCTCAAAAAGCTGTCATGATAATATGTGCAGAAGACAGTATTGTTTCATTTATTTAAAATTATATTAAATGATAGAGAAAACACTGAATTAAGTGCTGTGATCTACATTTCAAACCTTTAATCTAAAATTTTTTAAAGAACATTATCAACCAAACAAATAAAATATACTGAATTTCAAATAAATACCTAGTTTGCTTTCTAATTCATTACCTGGAACATAGATGGGACTCTTGTAGCTTCTGGAACCAGGTATAAAATAGATTTTGGAGACACAGCTGATGAAAATATGGTACTAAGAAATATTCTTGGTCAAGCCCAGATCTTGAGGTTTGCTCTTGTGAAGCTTATGTATGTAACAGAGAAACTTAGCCTATCTATAGGTATGCCTAAGAGTCATGTCTGGAGGACCTATTTTGTCGCTCAGGTGTGGCCTCACTCTCTCTCTAAGCCCAACTCTGCAAGTGAAATCATACATACGGAACATAACATCCCTCATACAGAACATAACATCCAGTGGTGAAGGTCTCCCTGGTGATGTGGAAGATGACTCCCAGGGATGAGCCTGGCCCTGGCACTGTGGGATCAATCATGCCATCCTGACCAAAGGGAGGAAAGGAGTATAACAAATAAGATAACAGTGGCTGGGAGAGTACAAATAAAGTTGAGAGGCTACTCTGGAGATCACTCTTATGCAAGCTTCAGTTGGACATTGCTACCCACTGTAAAAATTCCAGCCAATCCTTAAGAACACCTAGGGCAATATGTAAGATTCTACAAAGGTTCCATGCACTAGGGTGACTTTCCAGAAACTTACAACTTCCCTGGACCAGGTAAGTCCTGAAATGCAGAGGGGCCAGCCTCTCCAAAACATCAACTAGTTCCATCCCCCTATCCCATATTATTACTAGACAGCTCCTTCCAACATGAAAAAGTTAGAATGGGAATAGCTCAAATATCCCTAAAGAGTGAGAGAAAGATTAAAAGTGATGGTGGAGTTATACAGAGAGGTAGAGTTTAATAAATATGATTGCTGAATCATTGTATTGATATCTCTTTTGGTCTCCAGTATCTTAGGGCAGCTAGAAGTAAAAACCTAAAATGGTGGAATTGTAACCTATACCAAACTCTGAAATCTGTTCTACAACGAATTGTTGTGATGTGCTCTGAAATTTATTGCTTTTTTGTATATATGTTATTTTTCACAAAAAAGTAAAAGTCTATTGTGATGATGAAAAACATATATGTTGGGTGGTAAGATGTTGGCTTAGTGGCAGAATTCTCGCCTGCCATGTCAGAGACCCGGGTTCGATTCCCAGTGCCTACCCATGCCAAATATATATATTTCTGGAGCAGTTAGAGGAAAATTCTGAGATGATAGAATGGTAGCCCATGACAAACTCTGGGATCTTTTCTGTAACTACTTGTTGAAGAGTGCTTTGAAAATTATTGCTTTTTTTCTTTCTTTGCTTTGTATATATGTTATATTATACAATAAAAAAGCTTTTTTTTTTTAAAGAGATTCTCTGGCACTGACTGTTCACAAAGCAATTCTTTAGGCAACATTCCTACTTTATTTTGGTCAGCTGCTCTCAAATTATCTCAGGAAGATCATTTTCCAAGGGAAAAATCAAAAGAAATATTCTTGGCCTTTACTTAGGTAATCTTTATAATTCCTCTCCATGGTTTAACAACAAAAAAGTCTGCCTTGAATATTTCTGTTTGGGAAAAGAACTGAAAGTCCTCCTCAGCTTGTGATGGTTAGAATGATTTAAAGATATCATTCATGTGGTGAAAGATACCATGATGTGGTGAAAAAAGTCAGTTCCAATTATTATTAAGCGTCGTTTCTTTAAACACAGTAAAATATTCACTCACAAACAAATAGAACTCTATCCCTCTGATTGGGTCTTAGGAGTAAGTAAAGCATTGAGAGTGAAGCCTCTACTTCAATGTAACAAACTAGTGTGGTATGGACCAACAAAAAATAGGTTCTGGTTTTGATGATAAGGAGAATTGGAGTAAATATTACTTAGAAATTGAACCAGGAGGTGTTTCTTCTGAGATCATTGTGCGTGGGTGTGTGTTTTGGTATATGCTGAAAGAATACATGAAGTAGTTCCTGTAGCTTCTTCCTTTAAGTGCTCATACAATTTGAGACCATCCAAACAAGTAAGTCATGGTTCTGAAAGACCACTAACTATCGAAAGTTTCATCTGTCCATAAGACAATTGTACAGATTTCCAGGGCAGTCCTGTCTGGAAATGATTTCCAACATAGAATTCTATATTATCAAGTAAGTGTAAGGGGAAAAATAGGACATTTTCAGATATGCAACATATGAAAAAATATCTTGCATGACTTCTTTCTTTTTTTTTCTTTTTATTTTTACATGGGCAGGCACCGGGAATCGAACCCAGGTCCTCTGGCATGGCAGGCAAACATTCTTGCCTGCTAAGCCACCGTGGCCTGCCCATGAAACCTTTCTCAGGAAACTATTGATGAATATGTTCTTCCAAAGCAAAGAATAAATTTTTTAAAAAAAAGGAAGATATGAGATCCAGGAAATGGAAGCTATGATACACAAGATAGTTGAGCAGAATAGCATGGTGATAGTGAGGAGTGTATGGAAAAGGTAGCCTAGAAAGCCACCTGTCCAGATGGAGTAATTCAGAGATATCTGGGAAAGTATTCATTTTGAAGATGGAATTGTCAACATTCCTGATATGTTTAGGTATATTGAATGAGGAGCTATAAATTGGGGAACTGTTTAGGGATGAAATAGTGATAAATGCGTAGAAAACTACTAGGTAGATATAATAAGTATTTTGTCAAGAATGGAAAAATCATACAGCATACTATATGCCAGTCACTGATAGCATTTAACGTTATAAAATAAATATTTGCCAAAGGATTAAAAATACGACCACATTCGTTAATCTGCCATATTCTGGTTTCTTAATAGCTTAAAATTTACAACCAATGATTTACAAGATGCTGAGCATTTTTCTTTCAATTGTATAAGTATAAATTAATACTGGCAACAGTAGCTATTCATCACATTTCTCAAGATTTAAATATGATTTTTAGGGATATCAGGTTAATGAAAATTGTTTCAGGAATCTGGGTTATATATTCAAACCAGAAATTATAATTATACATGTATGTATAATAAGTAATAACTGGTAACCAAAAATATATTTTAAGTGAGCACAAAATAGGCACAAAAATAATGAATGCTTCTATTATGCACCTTTAGCAAACATTAATTTTAGAAATAGCCAATGGATTTCCAATTCCTATACATAAGATATTGCCATTGACTTTATTTGGTAGGATAAAGAATTGGAAATAATTTTCATCAAGATATCAGTTTAAGGAGTGTTCTAGTTTGCTAGCTGCTGGAATGCAACACACCAGAGATGGATTGGCTTTCAGTAAAAGGGGATTTATTTAGTTAATGTATAGTTCTTCAGAGAAAAGGCAGCTAACTTTTGACTGAAGTTCTTTCTTACATAGGAAGGCACAAAGTGATCTCTGCTGGCCTTCTCTCCAGGCCTCTAGGTTCCAACATCTTTTCCTGGGGTGGTTCCTTCCTGCATCTCCAAAGGCCTGGGCTGAGCTGTAAGTGCCGAGATGAGGTTGCTGAGCTGCTTGGGCTGTGCTACATTGCACTCTCTCATTTGAACACCAGCCACTTAACTCAAACATCATTCATTGCAGCAGGCACGCCTCCTAGCCGACTGCAGATATAATCAGGAACAGATGAGGTTCACATGCCATCGGCTCAACTCCACAGCAATAGAACTAGGCATCTTCACCTGGCCAAGTTGACACCTGAATCTAACTACCACAGGAGGAAGGTCTATTGAATGGGATGCTCTACTGAATAAAGGGTGAAGGAACTAAAGTCTCTTTTTTATGCCTAAAATGATCTAATTATTAAACACCATGCTGTTCTTATAATGAAGAAGTTGTTCTTCATTTTACTTTCTGACTATATTTCTTTTTAATTCTCTGTTTTCAAAATGTAGCATATTAAAGAAATATTTATAGTGGACTTAGAATGACACAATGTAATAGTTCAGTTCTAAATCTAAGAGCAATTTTTCCATTTTCATTATCAAGAAATCCTGTATTGGTTGGCTTTCTAAAAAAAGAACTTTCATTTTTGAAATATAAAGTAATTTATAATATTTTTCTAAGGTAAATATTGAGAGCATTTACTGGAAAATGTACAAAAACAGTATATATTTTTGAATAACAGTGAATTATATACCTAATTCCACTTGAACTTAAGTATCAAAAGAAAATACATGCATTTTTCTTCACTTAAGGGCTCATCTGTGGCACAAGGTATGGCATTTTCAAAACAATGTCAGTGTGAACATGGGGGAAAAGTGCCGTATTTACTTCTGAAATACACATTTCCAGTGGTTATGCTGTTAAGAAAATCCAAAAGTTATAATGCATTTGGTGTTCTTTGTTGTTGTTGTTTGTCTGTCCCACAATAAGAACAAAATGGCAGTGCAGCATGAAGCCACTATTTTATAGCACATCAGATACATTTCAGATATTTGAAAGCTATAAATTTTCTCTCCTGTGGGTTACAGTTTCAGCTTCATAACTGCCTTGCTGTGTGAAATTGAACGTCATTTCACCCTTCTTCACCTCCCTTCCCCATGTGTAAATGGAAATTTTAAAACTCAATAGCATTTCATCTATGCATATAACAGACTATTCCCATAGAGAAATGCCCCTGTTGGTGGTATCTCCTGCAAGACTGCCTAAAGTGCTCAGTGAGTGACCTATAATCCAGCCCTTTCCTTAATGTGTCACTTATACCTGTGGAGTTCCTTATTAACGTGTTATTGACTCTCTGCCCTTTAGGTTGCCTGATCTTACTACTCAAAAAGAGCCATCCAATCTATGCTTATTGTTTGCCACTGTGCTCTGCTGTTGCCACCTTACAAAATTTCTAGCAGCCGTATTAATCAGATTGAGCAATTTTTTTGTTGGCCTTTAAGCTCAAGCAGAAATGTAAATGTTCCTTACATTGACCAAATTTAAGGTGAGTATACTTTTTTTGGCATCACATTATGGCCTTTCTACCTTACATTAGTATTTTGAAGACTACTTTGTGAAATTTTGATATATATCCACTGTAGGAAATTACAGTGACCCATAGGCATATTAGTTGGAAATCCACCTACTATTTCCAAAGAGAGTTTTAAGTGGCTGATATATGGGAGATATACAATATATGCATGTATGATAAAATTGTATCTTTCTTTTGTTTATTACAATCCCCTTATATGTTTTTCAACTATCAGGAAATAAATCATTAACAATAATTACATTGTTACTGTATTTATAGGTACTAAAATTATTTGCGGTAAGATTATAATTTTTCCCATTGAAAAAGTAACACAGATTTATGAGAAAAGTTGTCATCAACTTTATTTCTTGCAAAGTCATAGGTTGATCTTGAGTTATAAATGAGGCTAATATTATTTTACACTTATGTAGCAGATCATGGTGTTATCAATATATTACTAACCATTGGGAGTGAAGTTTGACCTATCAAAAAATCAAAGCATGACAGGTTGATGTATGTGTTTCTTCCTTGAGGTCTTTCAAAGGTTGCATGTATGTCAAGTAATTATCTTTTCCTTAGCAAAGTAAATATTGCCTTTTGAAAGTTCTAAAGTTCCTAGCAACACTGGGAAATTTTGGTTTACATGTAAGCCTTAAGGTCTACTATGAATGCTGAATTTGTCTAATTCTACTCAAGTAGGAAATAAAGAACTCCAAAACAGGAATGCGCTATCTTGTGTCAACAATACCATTTTTGTGAAGTGCTGTGGCACCCCCAGAAGAAAGAAACATTGTGAAGATACTGCATTCTATCACTCTGAGAATCAGACATCTATTATTTGCCGGTAGGTATTACTCAGATCTATCAATAACAGCCTGGATTCTTTATATTGGAAGTTTAGAAGAACAAAAAAAGTAGTTGAAAATGAGCACATACTTTAAAATAAAACACATACTGTCTTAATATTTATTGAACATGTAAATATATGAAATAAGCTATGAATATTATACAGTATTTTCTGACATCAATATCTGGTTATGCGCTTAACTTTCAAATATAGTACTGCCAGGGCTGTAGACTATTTTTAGTAGATGGCACTTTTCCTTGTGTTATCCTGTCTTCATCTCACATTTACCTGTACCATGACATTCTTATACCATGATCTGATATTGCAATAGTCATGACTACTAGTCTTTTCTAAATCTTTGTGTCAACACATTCTCAAAAGTGTAACTTAGGTGAATTCTACATTGACTTTTCTGCAGACTAATAAATTCTAAAAATTTTGGCTGCCTGGTTTGTTTATTAACTCCAGCACTGGTTCCTGTGTATTTGCCAGACACTGAAGCTTAACTTGAATGTGTGTTCTTTTGCTAGCTCCTGATACACAGATGGGTCCAGTTAAATATCTTTTTTTGAGAAGAACCCATTCAGTCTTGCGATCTTAGCTAAGGAAGAGGTGAAAAATTCCATGCTGCCTACTGTACAATACTGTTAAAGTCCACTTACCCTTCCACTCTAGCAAAAGTAACTCAATGGTGTTATTGCTTAACATGCTACTGTTTATCCAATGTGTGTTTCTCACCTGGATTTAGGCAACTGGTGAGAATAGAAAAGAAAATTCTGATTTAAGAAATATAGTAAATCTATTTAAGTTCCTATTGGGTAGTAGATACTTTCATTAACTTTAGTCTTCAAAACAAACCTGGATAATATTATAATTACCTCTAAAATGAATGAACTGCTATTCTCAGAGAGAGAATATAAATTTCTCAGTGCCAATCAGCTGGTCTTGACTACTGTTTAATAATCATCATTTTGTAAAATGTGGCACTTGCTTTATGGCAGAAAATATGGTCCATCTCAATGAATGTTCTGCATGCACTTGAAAAGAATGTAGATTCTGTAGTGATAGATGGAGTGATCCATAAATAACTTAGGCCAAGGTGACTGGTATTTGACAAGGTGTTTTTTTCAGACTATGCATTTACTTTTGGTGAATTATCACTTGTTGAGAGTGGGGTATTAATTAAAATCTCCCATTATGGCTTTGGAATTTTCCCTTGAGTTGTTGTCCTTTTACTTTCTTTCTTTCTTCTTTGTTTTTTTTTTTTTTGCTTCATGTATTTTGGAGCTCTTTTATTAGACATATACCTATTCATGATTGCTAGGCATTCCTGATGAATTGATCCTCATTGTTATGAAGTATATATCATTCTCTCTGGTAATACTCCATCTTGCAGTGTGTTTTATCTGAGACTAATTTGGCCACACAAGCTTTCTTAGGCCACACTGTTTACATGGTAGGTGTTTTTACATCTATTTATTTTTAACCTATCTGTGTCTTTATATTAAAGTGTGTCTCTTAAAAACAGCATATAATTGAGTTTTACTTTGTTATCTATTCTGATGATACCTGCCTTTTAATTGGAGTTTAGTCCATTAACATTTAATGTAATTAATGATAGGGCTGAATTAGAGTCTACTATTTTATTTGTTTTCTATTTATCCCTTTTGTATTTTTTCTTCCTATAGTCTTTTTTTTCCTGTTTTCTGTTGCATTATTTGAATAAGTTTGCCATGCTATTCTAATTTTCCAGCACTTTGCATTTTATTTTGTACTTTCTCTAGGAATTACTATATGAATCTACTTACAGAAAATATTTATCATTTCATGTAGTAAACTTGCAACTATATGGGTCTGTTTCCCTCACTTCATCATTTATGCTATTGATGCCATATGTATTATATTTTTGTACATTGTAACCCCCAGAAGATAATATTGTGATATTTGCTTTAAACAGTCTTATGGATTTTAATGAAATTAAAATAGAATATAATATTTT
The DNA here is from genome assembly GCA_004026745.1 of Myrmecophaga tridactyla. Taxonomy (NCBI): domain Eukaryota; kingdom Metazoa; phylum Chordata; class Mammalia; order Pilosa; family Myrmecophagidae; genus Myrmecophaga; species Myrmecophaga tridactyla. The sequence goes on from PVIY010029326.1 coordinate 30,931, forward strand.
ATATTTACCATTATTATTATTGTACTATTATTATGTTACCATTTTCAAGGCTTTTGTTTCCTTCCTGAAGACCCAAGTTTTCAAATAGTACTATTTTCCTCCAGCCTGAAAGACGCTCTTTAGCATTTCTTTCAATGCATTTCTGCTGGCAAGGAATTCTCTTAGTTTTATCTTAGAGTATCTTTATTTTAATTTCATTCTTACAGATTATTTTCACTCCATATACAACTATGAATTGCTAGTTTTGTTATTATTTTTTTTCTTTCAGTGCTGTGACAATGCTGTTACTGGTTTCAGCAGTTACTGATGAAGAATTATTGACTATTCAGGATGTTCCCCTGTCAATTTTCTCTGGTTCCTTTCAAGGTTTCCTCTTTCAGAAGTCTGGCTATGATGTGCTTGGGTATGGTTATCTTCATATTTATCCTGTTTGAAATTCACTGAGATTCTTGAATCAAATTTGAAGAATTTTTAGCCATTATTTTTTCAGATGCTTTTTTCTGCTTTGTTTTTTCATCATCCTTCTTTCTGGGACTCTGTGCAAATATTAGACCTTTTGTATTAGACCTCTAAACATTCCCTGAGATTCTGGCAACCTTTTTATAATCGTTTATCTTATCTCAAAACGGTGTGTCCGGCCCCCGCGCAGTGGGTAGTGTGTGACGTGGCTGTATCGTATAGTGGACATAGCTGGCCTATCTTTGTTTGAAGTTTGTTGGTGACTCCACCAAACTCGGTGTAAAAAAAAAAAAGCCTTCAAAAAATCCACACACAAAAAAAGGCAAAAACAAAACACAGAAAAACTTGTATTTTACTCCATTTCAAACTTTATTAGTCTATTTTTAATTATAAAGCCAGAAAGCTGCGTTTTGGGTTTTCTTCCCCCTCTCCCCTTCATTTGTTGGCTTCTTTGTTTTTTGACGTCGAATCTGTTGGAGTTTTTTTTTACTGGGAGGGGCCGGGCCAGGGCTGGAATGGGTACTAGGGAACCACATGCGGAGGTCCCCGCCCTGCCCCAGCGGACTGCTCCCACCCACTTTTTATTTTTGTAATTGGAGCCCTTGGCGAGGTTAGGCCCTGAGACCTCCCACCCCACCACAACGCTGGGGCCTGGTTGCCGGCCACGCTCTGGAGTCGCCGACTGGCTCGACCAGGATGCGGTGAGGATGCACCTGGCTCTGTACTGGTCGTGGAATAAACACATCTCTCTTTT
>PVIY010029327.1:0-32131 GCA_004026745.1 Myrmecophaga tridactyla
GCGGAGGCTGGGTGACCACACAGGGTGACAGGGTAGAGGTGGGGGCTGGGTGACCACACATGGTGATGAGGTGGACGTGGAGGCTGGGTGACCACACAGGGTGACGGGGTGGAGGTGTGACCACACAGGGCATCCTGAGGCTCGGACTCTTGGCCTCCTTCTGTGTATCAGCTCTGAGCAGTAAGTCTGCTCGTACGCTGGCCAGGAACAGTTTTGTTGCTAGTCACTAAATAGATAAAGGACAAGATAGAGGTCTGCTCCAGTGACAGCGAGATGGAAAATGATGGACTGAACCAGCAGATAAAAGATGGAACGGACAGAAATTGGTGACCAATTGGAAGCAACATCTCTTACTTAAACGACAGGACGAATGATGCCTTTAATTTACAGAAGGGACCCAAGTGGAGGAACAAGTTTTGAGGGGAAAAATAAGATTGATTTTGATTTGAGCCTTCTGTGTCTGAGGGCTCTCTGGCACTTCTGGGGCCACTATCTGAAGGCCCTTTGTGGTCCAGGAGCCCAGGAGAAGGGACAGGGGAGCTGGGTTGGGATTAGTCTCCGGGCAGCTCCTAAAGGAACACAAGAGAAAAGAGAGGAAAGAGAGGCCTCCAGCCAGGAGGGGAAAACCAGGAAGGTGGGCTGCAGAGAAGCCAAGAAGGGAAACTTCTCATGAAGGAGGAAGGTACGTCTGATTTAGCAATTGGGAACATTTAGTGCCATCAGAAACAGCAGTTTTGGTTTATGATTTAGAGATGTAGCTGGAGTCTTAGGTTGAAAAGTTACATATGGACAGGAAGTATAGACTGTGTTTACCTGTTTTGAGAAGGTTGTGAAGAAACAGGAAGACAAGGCAGGAGCTGGAAAAACAACATGGAAAGTAATGAGGCTCCTTGTTTTTTAAGATTGGGGAGTAGACACGTGTTTCAGCACTAATGGAATTAGTCAGTAGGAGGAGAGAAGCTGAAGCTAGATGTACGAAAGTAGGAGTGATTTATAGAGCAGGTCTCCAAGGCGGGGAGAAGAAATGGGCTATGAAGGCAGCAGTGCAGTACTCAGCTTCAGGTAGGAAGGGGGAGAGTGCGTCTGTCTTCAAAGGAGAGAGGTAGGAGAGATGAGAGTGTCCTTGCGTGTGTGAGGGGTGGGGTGGGGGGTAGGAGGGCAAGAAGAGAGGAGAATCTGGATGTATTTTATTTGAAAGAAGGGGGAATGCCTATGTGGCCAATTCTGTCTGTTTACTTTTGGTGCATTTGAAAATGTATGAAAGCAGAGACGAGCTGTGATAGAGAAAGGGACACAGTTCCTAAGAGGGATTTACAGGCAGTGGGGGGGCCGGGCTGAAGGTAGGGGTGACCAGTTCACCAGGCCACTCGTCTGTGCAATTGTGTGGCTCTCGTCAGAGCCCAGCAGGCCAGTGCAGGGAGGGAGAAAATGAATGACCCAGGCTCGGACATACAGGGAATAGGGAAGAGAGGTGGGCATAGGTTCTTGAGAGTAAGGCCCAGAGATTGGCATACTGACCCTGAAATCGAGGCTGAATTGGGGTTCACGGGCAGGAGTTTGAGTGCAGAGAGGTTAGGAGATGAAAGGCCCAATGAAAGCAGAGTGTGGCGAGGATGACTGAGAGAATACAGGATTTGTTGAGGCCATGGACTGCCTGAATGGATCATTTTAGAGGTGGAAACTTTGGCTCTGTCTGCATTTGCACTCAGGGTGTGGCCATGCGATTGAGAGGACAAAAAGGATTGGTAATGAAGACTCTGGATGTGACAAGTGCAGAGATGAGAAGCCCGTGTGTTAAAGTGGCCCAGGACGGTGAGGGAACCTGAGCTGGGGTGAGGGGTTGGCGGTGGAGCATGTCCCCAGGTGACCTGGATTCTCAGCCAGGGCTCTGGGCTGGGACACTGACCTGGGGGCAGGTGGCAGCCGCGTGGAAAGAGGGGGGGCCTGCACCAGATGTGCTGGGACGCACAGAGCAGGGCAGTGTGCAAGCTTGTGTGTGCTTCTCAGCAGACCAAGGGGCCCTGGGGGCTCCCGTGCACAGATCTCATGGCAAAGCCTTCCCTGCTGATGGTGGTAAATGCGCCAGCAGGCTCCCTCACGGTTACGTGGCTCCTCACTCGTATCACGTATCCCGGCCATGTTGGGCACCGAATTTGAGTGGCTGCCTGCTTCCTCCACTAGCCTACATCAGCCACGCGTGGAGGGACCGCATGCTGTCCCCTCACTGCCTAGCACAGGGCCAGGCACATATTCGGCATTTGGGGAGTGTTTGTTGAATGAATGAAAGGTGAATGTCCCAATTCCGTTCTGGCTTCTGTTGTCTGTGTCATCTCACAAATACTGTAGAAAGGGGCTGATGCTGTAGATATTTGTACATAAAGTTTTATTAAAACATGGCCGTGCTTGTTTGCTTTGGTACTATGTTTGGCTTTTTTTGGGCAACAATGGCAAAGTTGAATAGTTGCAAGAGAGATTGAATGTCCCACAAAACCTACAATATTTACTCTTTGGCTTTTTCAGAATAAGCGTGTCAAACTCCTGTTATAGAACATTAGCTACCCGATGAATTCATAAAACATCTGCGTAAAGACTAAGGGTGATGATAACGTCGGCTGACAGTGGATTGCTCACGAGGAGATTATTTCATTTAAAATCCTGACAAAGGCAAAAAACAGGAGACAGCTAAGATTCAAAGCCCGGCCGTGACCCTAGCACCCATGAGGGTACACAGCATCTGTCCTATCAGCATATTATCATTTTTCACAACAGACTCCTAAGCAATATATCCAATTAATTAAACTATGGATCAGAAATCAGAGCCCTTCTATTAAGTCAATTATATTTAGTACAAAATGATCGTAATATGAGAGATTTTCAAACTTCACAAAGAACACCAGATGAGGAAGCCTAAAGCAAACTTCTGAATGATGAAAATCGTTTCAGTTCCTTTAAGAAATCGTTCAATAAGTAGTGTTTGCCAGAGGCAGATTATCTCATGTGTAATATTTTGGTTTTAAAGAGGCACCATCTGGTGGGATCAAGTTGTCAGGATTAGGTGTAGCTTAAAAACCTCTGACATAAGAAAAAGAAAATAGTAGGTCTCTGGCATCTCTGTTCGGGTTTCATGTGCAGCCCTGTGATGGCTGCAGCACACATGTGGTCTGGGGGAAACGCTCGTTCAACGTGGGTGGACTAGAGAGATTTCCAGTGGGCCACGCTCACAGGTAAACGATGCTTCAGGGATTTCCAGGTCTGTCAACACCTCAAAATTAAAAGACCATGAACAAAGGGCACACAGCACAACTGCAGACGTCTCCCCTATTCCGTAAGAGTTCAAGCTTTGTTTCAAACAGGGCTCTTCATGACTCGAGCTGGTGTAACAGACAGAGAAAATGAAACAGACTAAAAAGGTTCCCTGGTTTTGCCTTTAATGAGGGAAGAGGAAGTGAGGTGAATGCCAAGAGCACGTAAGTGTTCCCACATTCATGGGTAGAAACGAAGACTTTGAAGTTCTGAGGAAGAGTTCACTGGCGTCTTTAAAATCCCCTGCCTCCTGCTCTACCCTCTTAAAGGCTAAATGGCCTGGAACGTGCTCTGTTTTCCTCTTCCGTGGCTTCTTCAGCATCTCCTTCGCTAATGGCCCAGCTTAATTATCATATCCCCTCAAACTCTCATAAGGCACGATTATTCTTATTTCGTTGAATTTGTGTGGTCCAGTTTCCTCACCACGGGAGAAGGAGCTCTTCCTTGGCCCTGCCCATTTTATCGTCACTCTTTCTTCCTTACCTTTCCCTTCCCCCAAATGGCAAGTTGGATATGAAATCAGTTGAACGACTGTTTATTTATCACTCTGTGCAAAGGAGGGCTCCTGTCCTCACATGATCTGATAACCCATGAGGAGAGATGAGCAAGAGTAAAAAGGACTCAAATAGGTAGAGAAACACGTAAAGCAGTGTAAATGGGTTGTGGAAAGGGGCTGGCGATAGGAGAGGGTGCATCTGTGCAGCAGTCATGCCCCTCCCGCTGCGCGGGGGCCACTGCAGCCAGCAGCGCTCACGGGGCCTGAGGACCAGCTGCCTGGTGCAGAATGCCCAGACCGCTGAGTGTGCAGGTTGCCCGCGCGCCTCGCTGGCCTCTCACCAGTCCTTGCACAGGCAGCATTCTTTCATGTCTTCCTGAACTTGCAGACGGTGTTTTCCTTTTGCCTAAAATGTGCTTTCCTTCTATTTTTGTTTTTCAAACTCCTGTTCATCCTTGAAAACTTTTCTTAAATTGCACTTCTTTTGGTGCTTTCCATGATTCCTCCATCAATAGAATTCACTACTTCTTCTGAGCATGATTCTTTGAACAATATTTTATTATAGCATTCATCTTATCAAAGTGTGAATGTTCATTTAGAAAGCGCTTTCCTCTGTAGACTGTGAGCACGGGAAATCAGAGCTGTGCCTCACCGTCTTTGTACGTGTAATGTTTAGAATGGAGTCTGGCTCTCTGCAGATGATGGAGGAAAATGAAGAAACCACATGGCATTTTACAAGTGCTTTGAACTCTTGGTAGGATGCGACAGGGGAGGGAGCCACAGAAGCTAAGGCATCAGGAAGGACATGTTTCTTCCCCGCCCCTGCTCTCGGTCACCCAAGCCCACGCAGAATTTCTCAGGGACATGCTCTCTTGAGTGAAGCACCATTCTACTCTTTACTCTGCCTTTTCATCTGTCTTAACAAAAGTTACTTGTCTCTTGGACAATGTTTTCTGGTAAGAACTTGACAAAAGTAACCCATGTTCTATGTCAATAGCTGTTCATGTGTACATACAAAACACATTAAATGCTCACTGATATAAATCAATCATAGGTCAGACACTGTAATAAAAAAAATCAAAAACCAACTTATCCATAAAGGCGTTTGCTTTTTATATTTGTCATTAACCTTGAAAGTTTCCCATGTCAAAAACCCTTTAGGAATTCAGGGCCAGAACAACTTTCATTCCGCTCTCTACTTGTGTGCCATTAGACAATGAGAATTCTGCAGCCTCTGGAAACTCCCTCTTTGTCACAAATGCTGGCAAGTTCAAGGCTAAATACTGAGTCATAGAAATACAAATGTTTTCAGCCCAAAATTTTTTGCCTACTTTCTCTGTCATTTTATTCAGTCTGAACATATTTAGTGAGTGCCTACTATGGGCTGGGTTTCCCTTTTACGGGCTGAGGAGCTGTAAGATAGATTTTCTGCTCCAAAGAGCTAATGTTCTAATGGACAAAAAGGCAGACAAAAGTAGTCAATTAAGAAAATTTCAGGTTCTGTACTTCCCATATTTGCTTTGGTCTTACATACTGTAATCAATTTGGAGCAATGTGAGGCAGGATAGAATAGGGCAGTAAGGATGCGACCCTGATCGTCTGCTTGGCTTCAGAAGAGTGAAAGAAGAATTGCAAACTTCAGCTGCAGCCTTCATGGGACAAAAATTTCCCCTAGAGTCCCCAAACCTCTCCAAATCATTGAAACCACCCCAAACCATAACATCTTGTAAAATTATGGTCCCAAAGCAAATTTAGTTAATGACAGAAAGCTTGGGGTCATGAAGATTGTTACACATCTGCCCCAAAAGAAATGTTGGGTATGTGATGGCAAACCACAAGTTCTGATAACATCTCTTCCTAGGACAAAGAAGACACCTGGTGCTCAAAGGTTACTATGGAAACCTGCTACCAATGCAACTTCCTATAAAATAAGCTAACCCACTCCACTTTAGTATGTGCTTCTCCCTGGAACACATCCGCGTTACCCCTTTAATGTGTGTACTCTTTCTCGCTCTCTAATAAACTGTACAACTTATTACTACTGATGCTCTCATCTCTAAATTCTTTTAGTGATGAGATCCCTGAACCTGGAATAGGGCTCAGCTGACACCACTGCCATCATGGCACTGGTTGCATATTTCTGGCGAGCCAGCTAGGAGTAGTTTTCAGGAGATGAAAAAAAAAGCTAAAGCCAACTTATCCATAAGTTCCAAGAGCAGCAACTTCCATGTAAGACACCAGCCCTTGAGATTGGCATTTTGTCAGTTACACCCCTGGGTACCAATTCTTGTTGCTCTACCTGGCCCTTTCTCCTTACCCGTCTTTTTCCTAGCCATTATGCTCCTTCCTCTTGTCACTCTCATGTGCCTCTGCCTTCCTCCTCCCTGGGTCGGCTGCTTACCATGAATTCCTCACCTATGTCCCATGCCTTCCTTCTCTACTCCAGGCGCATTCTCTCCTCCTTCTGCCCATCTCTACTCCCTCTGCTGCCAGCTGCTAGGTCGAGGTGTTTATTCCCTCAGCTCCTCTGCTGTTCCTCTTTCTCCATGCAGACTCAGTGCTGGGTTTGCAGTGAGGTTTTACTCAGGGAGACGTCTTGTGAGGCGAGGGTTGTGGGTTCCCCAGGGGACCGTACTTATGATCCCTGTGTTCATCCCTGGCAAAGCCCCCTCCTTTTCCCTTCCCTTTCCCCAAAGAAGCTCTTCAGGTATTCTTTTCTGCTCACCTCCTTCTTTGCATATGGCCTATATATTATTCCTGTAAACAACTGTTAGGCATCAACCTTCTGCTCCCAAAGGAGAATGCAGGCCTTAGCCAAACAGGACTTCTGTCCCTTCAAGCTCGCTGTTTGTGGTGGTTTTAGGTAGAGTCATGCACAAAGCTTACCAAAAGACTTTCTGCCCCAGAGCTGGAGAAAGAACAGAAATTTGGCTCAGAGCCGCTGGGGTGAGGAATCTAGCTCACCAGCCCTCTGGGACTGTCCTGGGAGTGAAGGGGTGCACTCAGACCACCTGCTCCCAAGTCTCAGGGTTTCTTCCCTACTGATGCCCTGGGGTAAGGTGCCTAAAGGGTACTGCTCAGCTGCAGGATGAGGACCCACATATGCCTCTATCTCCCTCCTGTCAGAACAGGGCGGTATGTCCAGCATCCCCACTGACAGCCCCCTGGACAATTGGAATAATCTGCTAGCCACCGAACTGGAAAGGAGAGAGGTGATTTCTTATTGTGACATTGCTTGTCCTTAATAAAAATTGGGAGGTGGAGAAGAATGGCCCAAGATGGCACTCTTGGCTTTAACGCCGTTCTCCAGTTAGGTCTTTTTTCTAAAAGAGAAGAAAAATGGTATAAAATTCCTTATGTCCAGCTTTTCATGGCTCTATATCAGGACAAGGTCATGATGGGAGCTTATAAAGTGTGCTATCTTAAGGGGGGATTAAGAGGTGAGTACTTTCTAGCTCGGGAAGAGAAGGTAGCAAATATTTTAAATGATCTGTTGTAGAGACTCGTGGGGGCTTTGGAAAAGTAAACCAAAGTGATTCAGACCCCGAGGAAAGACAAGTCATGCGAAAAACCAGCTTTATAGGCCAGTCAGCTTCTGACACAGGGAGAAACTGCAGAAGCAGTCCTGGTGCCTCATGCCTGGCAGTGGCTCACGAGTGCCACCCCTTCTCCCTTTCTGCCTTTCATGGCCGGCTGGGGCTGCAGAGAAGGAGAGGAGCAGTGAGGGGGGAGGTGTGGCCTGGAGCTTAGCATGGGGGGGGCAGCACTCACCTCAGGGTCCCTCGGGGAGACGCCCCGGAGCCCATCATGAAATGGGGCATCAGGGTACTGGAGGCTGGAGCCTGAGTATGGGGAGCGTCCCAGGGCCCTGTGCACGGCGGGCAGGCTGGACGCTGGGCCCCAGGGTGCATGGAGCTCCCACGGGGCAGCATGGCCTTTCCAAAGCCCTGCGACCACCCAGCCAGGACGGCGGGGGCCCTGGGGCGCCCAGGGTCTTGTGGAACATGGGAACCGCAGAGCCCAGGTGCGTCTCGCTGCGGTGGGGGGACAGCTAACTATTCCACTGATTTGGGAGCCACAGGCTCCGTCTCCCCCTGTCTCCTGCCTGCTTCTCACAGACCTGTCCCTGGGGGGAAGCGGATGGGAAGTCGCAGGCTCCCGCCCTGCCCCTCCCTCCCTGCTGAAATGGGAGTGTTCTTTTGCGCATTCAGTTTCTAATAACACCAGGTGCCCCACCACTTCTGGGAAGGGGTATAGTGCAGGCATGAGGTGCCCATATCCAAGCTGAGGCTGCCCGCCAAAGCTGGAGGCTGCAGCCCCAGTGACAGCGCTGTGGCGTTAGGTGTGGTGCTCACTGGGAATGAAGGCACCTACTCCCTCCCCTCAGAGGTAAAAAGCCAGGTGACCCTGCAGTCTGGGGGACAGACCTCCTAGGAAAGCACTTCACGTCCCCCCTATTGTAATCCACAGCAGAAAGGACCTAGCTTTCCCCAGAGAAACAACAGTATTCCCCACAGCAGGAGGACATCAAAGGGACTGAACCTCTCTTCCCAAACTTCCTGACAGCGGGCTTCTCCCCTGCGGCTCTCCTATGACACCCCATTCTGCCCCTTAGAAAGCCAGATGGGTCGCATCAGTTAGGGCAAAATCTTGGAGCCATGAGCCGGTTTGTCACTCGCCTCCACCCCATGCGCCCTTATACCCTCAATGAAACCCCGAGCTCCGCCTTGTCTTCAGCTCCTGATTTAAGGAGTGCTTCCTTCTGCATACCTTTGCACCCCGAGTCTCAGTTTGTATTTGCCTTTGAGTGTCAGGGCCCGGGACGCAGTCCCAGCCCAGCTCACCCAGCAGCCCCACCCAAGGGCTCAGCGACAGGCATCGCCTTTTTGGGACTGCGCCAGCACAGGCCAAGCCTTAGAGTCTAGCTCCCTTCTCCATATGTGGGTGATTTATTAACACGCTTCCCACGAGGGGAGCCTCCTGCAGGGCAACACTGCCATGTTTAATTTCCTAGCTGGACGAGGGTGCCAAGTTCTAAGGCTCAGTTTGCCTTGCAAAAAGTTCTTTACCTTGGGTTTGTCCTCACCCCAGGGGAGCTCCTTGCCTCTGAGAGTCCAGGTCCTACTCTCGTGCCACCTGGAGACCAAGAAGCAGTGGAGAGCCTTCCTGGGGGTGGCAGGGTATTGTGGGTCTGGACTCCCCGACCTGGAGGAAATGAACTCTGTATGACACCATCAGGGCACGGGTTGGTGCCCCCTTAGAGTGGGGAGCAGAGCACGTACTGCCCTACCTGCCCTCAAGCGCGCCCTCACCAGCCACCTGCCCTGGGCCTGCCAAACTCTGACAAGCCCTTTTACCAACATGTAATTTAGAAATGGAGCAGCATTAGGAGTCTTAGGCCTAAAGCTTGGAAACCCTTAGAGGCCATTAGAGGCCACAGCCCAGGGAAGGCCACTGTGCCGAGAGCAGTCGGGTTCTCTGCCTTACTCATTGCACAAGCCACCAAGCTGATGTGGGGACAAACTCCAACAGTGTGTACCCCCACCAGGTTAGCAATCCTGGAGGCCAGACGACATCAGTGGCTTCCAAACAACAGACTCCCGAATGCTCAGGCTCAGCGCTTAGGCACCCCCCAGGTTCAAATTCAAGTGTGCACCAGCCTGAGCCCAGCCACCCTGCTGCCTGCAAGCCCAGACCGGAGAGCGCAGCCCTCGAGCCCTTGGACACACAGACACAGCTCGGAGCTTCTCCAGCAGCCAGACCTGCAAGGGCAGTCCCAGAACAGACAAGAGCACAATGGCTTACAGGTGGTGCAGCCTTGGGAGAGGAGTGAGAAAGGCTGTGGTTTCTCTGTGTGAATCACAGAGCCAAAGCCTCTACCCAAAAGGCAAAACTCATAGCCTGTGCCAGTTTGAAACTATCATACACCCTGGAAAAGCCATGTTTTAATGCTGATCCAGTCTGGAGGCAGACCTGGTGTGAAGGGTGGAAGCCTTCCGACTGGATTGTTTCCACGGAGATGTGACTCCCTTTATTGTGTGTGACCTTTCGATTAGATGGAAATGTGTCTCTGCTCATTCCAGGCGGGTCTTGTTTCATTTACTGGGTCCTTTAAAAGAGGAAACATTTTGGAGAAACCTCAGATACAGATGCTTAGGCTCGGTGGTCCGTTCGGAGCCGACAGAGATGTAGACATTTGGAGGTGCTTGGTTGCCGACAGAGAGAGCCGATGCTTAGACAGGGACATGTGGAGATGCAGAGCACAACAGACATTGCCATGTGCCTTCCCAAGAGATGCTCAGCAAGCCAGAACCCAGAGTTGTGTCCTGGAGCAGCTAAATGGAGGCCCACAGATGCTTAGAGAAGAAACTGCTGGCATCAGAAGCTGGTTTCCAATGCAACTGAACTGGGCACAGGGACCAGCAGATGCCAGCCACGTGCCTTCCCATGTGACAGACATCAGTTTTTCTTGAGTCAAGAGATCTCTTGCTGGGTGCCTTAGTTTGGACATTTTTATGCCCTTAGCACTGTAAACTTGTAACTTAATAAATTCCCTTTTTGAAAGCCATTTTATTTTTGGTATATTGTATTGCGGCAGCATTTAGCAAACCAATACATAGCCTCACTAGAGGTTAACATTAGCACAGGAGAAGGTTCATTTTCACACTGCCCCTGAGCATGCCTTCCCTGTGCTGCACGTTCACCCAGCTATGGAGGGAAGGGGCTGCTCACGAGTGCTGAATCCCCCACTAAGCACAGCCAGGAACTTCTCAACCTGTGGAGGCTGCACTGCTTCCCCACGAGGCTGCAGCAATTCACGGTCCAGGCACCAAAAGTCTGACCCTCTGATGGGTCAGACAGAGCTGCTGAAGTGGCCGCTGAGAGCCCAATCTCTGTGTAAGCCTTTGTCCCTGATCTCTCTTCCCCGTGTTACTCCAGTTCGCACCCAGGAGGAAGACAAACCAGCAAGGGGAATCAGGGTATACTTGTGAAGCGAATGGAGGGTTTCCTAAGGAAGGGAACATTCTCCGCTTAAGGAAATTCAGTGGGAATTTCTCCGAGGGCTCCACGAAGCACCCACCTAGGCAGAGAGGCTCTCACAGCCTTAGCTTGGAAAATATTTGAAGGGAAAAATTTAGCCAAAACCATTAAGAACGTTTTTCAAAGTTGCACTTTGTGTGCCATTAACAACACAAATTCTAACAAGCTTGCCCGGCCGCCAGCCCTGACACCCCCAGTTCAGAGATGAGGAACGTACCCGGGAGAAGCTGGCAGGTCAGCTTCACCGTACATCACCCTGCCCAGGACTCAAACACCCACGGGTCTTTGTAGATGCCTTTCAGGGTGGGTAGAAGCCTGTCCTGCTCGAACAGAAGCCATCTCTAAGCTGCTCCTTAAATAAACCATCCCTAGATTTGGGTTGCCTGTTTCCAACCAGAGCAACAATGGGCCAGCCGCTGTCAGCCACGTAACTCGTGGCATAACGTGTCACCTGCCCTGTGCCCGGAGACCACAGCCCTCGGGGAAGGGAGAAAGGGCCACCCGAGCCTTGAAACGAATGTTAGAGACCTATGTCAGGAGACCCACAGGCTGTGGGGACCGGACCTCCCCCGGCCCTCCTCAGGACACACTGACCACCTCAGGAGCCCCTCCAGATGACCCCCTAGTTGACGCATTGGAGACCATTTTTAACCCGGATTTAGTGTTGGATCCAGTGTTGGACTCCATAATCTAACCACTTCCCTGGAGCCACACAAAAACTTACACAGGACCTAGGGGCCCAATTTCTTCCTGCCCCAAAGCCACATCTTCCCCTCCTAAGGTAAAACCAGGAAACTCGGTCTTAATCAAAACCTGCAAGAAAGCAGGCCCGGCTCTCAGCTAGAGCCCACAGGGAAAGGACCTTACTATGTAATGCTTGTTACTCCCACAGCAGTCAGTGTCGGTGGAATCTCCAGCTGGATTCACCTGTCCTGGGTCAAGCTCCAAGCTGGATCCCTCAGCCCCTCCAGACCAAAAGAATCCTACAGCTGTTAACCATTAGACGGATTAAAACTCCTATGAAAGAAGCAGAGCTAAGCGCCATGAGCCCTCTCCCTCCCTCCCCCCATCTCTCTTTCTCTACCCGACCCCCCGCCATGCTCTGCTATTGCTTGCACCTCTCATCTGATCCAAACATCCCTCAAAAAGCCTCTTAAGTTACACCGCCCACTGCCTCACTGTGTCATAAAAAAACACAGTTGGCTGTGTCATAAAAATTCCAAATCCACAATACTTTGGCCATCACACATTGGGGAACTGCGAACTTTTCCATTTTCCCAACTCTGCAACACACAAAATCCCAGTCTCTGTGTACACGGTACCCGTTCCCAGGGGCTCTCTCCCACCTTCTAGACCATTTTAAAGCTCATCAACCTCCAACACCTCCTGTTACAGGTGCTGTGTGCTCCCCCACGACCTCTCCTTGGGGCTCACGTGTAGTGTAGAATCCCCTGCACGAACTTCAGGACTCTTCCAGACCTGAAGAGAGTTCTTGGCAGCCACGTGCTCCAGAAACAGGTGAGCCTTGGAAGTGCTCCCTGCAGCACAAGGGGGACTTGCTTTTCCTTACAAGGACTGCTGCTTTTGTCAACCACTCAGGTAAAATTCAAGAAAATACATGGGACGTTTGGGAATAAGCCCAACAAATTAAAAACACTGCTAGGATGGATGGAGGTGGCCTAGGGCGCAGTAACTGGGGAAGGAAGGGGAATTGTGGTGCACACATACAAGGGACGACTGAGCGGCTGCGAGAAGAACCGAGGTTGTGAGGCGCGCAGCTCGGTGAATGGACCTCCAGGCTGTACGCGGAATGAAGTGTCAGAAAGCACGTGACAAATGTTATCATGGCTCACTCATACGGACTAACTATGATATACCAATCTGGAGAACTGACGTCGAGAGCATGGCTTATCAGGTTGGGGCTTACTGTAAAGGGTCCTAGATTGCGAGCTCTCTCAGCAGTTACTTAGAGTCAGGAGTTGTAACCGTTAATTCTGGATTCTGGGATACTGAGTCCCCCTGACGCTTTGGGTTTTTAGATAACACCTGAGAGAGTTCTGAAGCCACGGAAGTCAGCATTACCCCAACCAGCAACTGTTAAAAAAAGTGGAAAAGTGATCAGACTTCATCTAGAGATGTGAATGCAGCTGACCTGGCCAGGACTAAGGGAAATCAGAATACAGGGCAAAGGATGATATCGTCCTTATTGTAAAAGTTCAACTTCTGTCTGAGACCAGAAGGAGAGATGGTTATTTGGTGCAAAATTTGTATGTTGGGTAGCGCATTATCTAATTTAACTTGTCTGGTGAGCTTTTTCAACACGATAATCACATGGAATCTGGAATGGGGGGGAAAGAAGCAATGCTAGGAGTGACCTGAATCCTTTCCCACATCTACCTAATCTAACCACCTGCTTCCTCTCCCTTCCGGTCCTTAGTTCCTGTTCTTCTCAATCTTATGTTGACCCGGGCATGTTTAACCTACTTGTTCAACTTGTTTCCAGCAGGCGGCAAGCGTTCCACACAGGGCCAGGCTCGCCCACGAGCACCAGCCTATTCTGGGCCAGGGCCAGCCTACCCCACCCTTACCAGAGCAGGGAAGACGGCCACGCCCGGGCAGGGGGAAAATCCTGAAAAGAGCAGGGAGAAGCTTCACGAGGCAGACCTTTGCCCCTGAGCACCCCTTAAGATTCTTTCAGGGGAAACTGAGGCAGGACCCGACAGGGCATCAAGGCTGTGACCTGGGTCTTGTTTCGGCTTCAGAAGAGTGAAAGCAGAGTTGCAAACTTCATGAGACAAAAATTTCCCCTACCCAAATCTCCACAAACCATTGAGACCTCCCCAAACCATAAAAGCTTGTAAAATCATGGGCTGAAAGCAAAGCCTTCATTAGCAACACAAATAGCAACACAAAGCATGGGGTCATGAGGGTTGCTAAACATTTGCCAAAAAACACATTTTGGGTACGTGACAGCAAACCACAAGTCCCGATAACTATCTCCTCCTAAAGCAAAGAAGACATCGGGTGCTCAAAGGTCTCTGTGGAAAACTACCGCCGACAAAACTTCCTTTTAGGCAAGCTAACCCATTCCACTTAGTGTCTGCCCTGAGCACAAGCCTGTTATCCCTTTAACGTGGGCTCTCTCTCTCTAATAAACTTTACGACTTATTCCTACCAACCCTCTCATCTCTAAATTCTCCTGGTTTGGGACCCCCGAACCTGGAACGGGGCTCAGCTGGCATCATGGCCATCAGGGCACCGGCTACAGTAGTACCTGCAACCTTATTGCAAACCTATTCATATTATCTTTGAAAGTTGTTAGGTACACATAAAATAAAATAAAATGCATGTTTCCATGTTAGCATTAGTGTCTGCAGATCACACTGTTAGGAAGGCTCATTCCAGGAGGAGGGACCTTTCAGGCCGGGGGTGTTTTATGCTCTCTCAGATTGTACTAAGGAGGCAGCTGCTTGGGCAACCTCCTTGTGACACCCAGAAGGCTAATGTTCTCAGTGAATCTTGAATTTTATGCATAATGTCAAACTAATTGTCAAGGCAGCTTATCAGCATCGTGGCTTATCAAAAGCAAATATTGCTTCCAAATTTAAATTTCCCACAGCTACCAATTTTGTTAAATTCCTGAGCATATTTCATCCTTTCTTAAGGGATTTTATGTCACTTAATTTATAGAGGATTTCTAATTGCAATTTGATTGTTTAAACTTCTCTCTAAGTTAATGTCAACTGAATTCTTTTGGACTCTTGTTCTACCGTGCAATTTTGATGATGTAGATAAGTTTTCACTGAGCACTTAACATTTGTCTGCATTTCACACATTCTGCAATAAGCAATCTTATCATCTTGAATTATCTCAGCATTACTATGATAGTATTTGGGAAAACCTCTATTTTTGAGTTGTTGAATATGCAAAATACATACTAATGTATGTGAATCACTCCACAAGCCCTAGGCCCTTAAAAGGTCCAGACAGGAGTAATAATGTTTCAATGGGTGTCTAAAAATGAATGTGTATTTGTTGCTCAGAAGTGGCTTTTCCCTCTGTAAGCCCAGCTTTGCACATGAAGCCATTGCCCTCCCCCCAAGGTGGGACATGACATCCAGGGGTGAAAGTCTCCCTGGTGGCATGGGAAATGATTCCTAGGGATAAGTCTGGCTCTGGTACTGTGGGATCAACAATGCCATCCTGACCAAAAGGGGAAAAGAAGTATAACAAATAAGGTGTCAGTGGCTGAGAGAATTCAAATAGAGTCGAGAGGCTACTCTGGAGGTCACTCTTATGCAAGCTTCAGTTAGACACTGCTACCTATCATAACTTGCCAAACCCCAGGCAAAGCCATTCCTGCCAATTCTAAAGAATACCTAGGGTATTATATAAGATTCTACAAAGGTTCCATGTATAGGGTAATTCTCCAAAACCAACAACTTCCAGATGGGTCCCTGGACCAGATAAGTCCTGAAATGCAGAGGGCCCAGGCTCTCCAGAGTATCAACTAGTTCCATTCCCCTATCCTATATTATCGACAGCCCCTTCCAACATGAAAAAGTTAGAATGGCCATAGCCCAAATGCCCCTAAAGAGTGGGAGAAAAATCAAAGGTGATGGTGGAAGTTATAGAGAGAAGGTCGGGTTTAACAAATGAGTATGACTGCTGAATCATTATACTGATATTTCTTTTAGTCTCCAGTAGCTTAGAGTAGCTAGAAGTAAAAATCTAAAACTGTGGAATTGTAACCCACACCAAATTCTGAAATCTGTTCTGCAACTAATTGTTGTGATGTGTTTTGAAATGTATTGCTTTTGTATATATATGTTATTTAAAGAGAAGGAGAAGTGTAACAGAGAAGATAAGTTTTAATAAATTAGTATGACAGCTGAGTCATTATATTGATATTTCTATTGGTCTCCAGTGTCTTGGAGCAGCTAGAAGAAAAAACAAAAAATTGTGGAACTGTAAAAAAACTTTAAAATTTGTCCTATAACTATTTGTTAAAACGTACTTGGAAATGTATTGCATTTTTGCATATATATATTTCACAATAAAAAAAAAAGTTTAAAAAGTGAATGTATCGATAGAAGTACATAACAGAGAAAGTTTGTAAGACCCTGTACTGAATCACCAGCAGTGATTACCTCTGCAATCGGCCTTGGGTGGGGGTGAGATTGAGGGGTGGGGCACTTGAGAGGAATCCTTTGTGGCTTATTTAATATTTTTTGATAAAAAAGCAACAACTGTTGGTGGAAAGATTCCATAGTAAAAAATATTTTTAATTAACCCTAAAGTATGAGAAACAAAGTTGAAGAAGCTTTACAATGGTTTCTTCCTTGTTTGAGAATTATAGACCATTGCTAGACTAAATTTCTCTCTCTCTCCTTTTTTATTAATCTGCTTTTCACTGTCAAGGGTCCTGTGAGGCCCAAGCAAAAAAAATTGTAAAGTATTGTGTTTAATGTAAAAAATGATGAAAATGTTATAATCTATTTCTTATTATATATGGGTGTGGATTCCTTGCCTTCCTAATCTTTAAGTAGATTTTCATTACAGGGAGATGTACCATATTTTTTTCTGCATTTTTAGATGCCCCAAAGCATGTATTTTATCACAATTTCAGGAACATAATATTTCATGTGGTACCTACAACCAGCCATAGAAAGTATCTCACAGGGAAGGTTGGGAGCTGTTTCTGGGGTGTCCTGTCCACCTCCTCACCCACATTCACTGTGCTGAATCACTGTACACGCCTGTGGGGTGCACTTTCAAGGCATCAGCCTAATTCAGGGCTTCATTCCCTCACGTTAACACTTACCCAATTGGATGACTTTCTATATTTTGCAATTTGATGACTTAACAGTCACAAATTATAATTAGAGCTGCTTCACCCAACTTTCATTTTCTTAGCAGGATTTCACCCTGATGTAGCCATTACCTCTAGAGAGTCTGAATTCCTGAGACTCAGTTAACACAGCATGCTCTGACGCCTTCCACACATGCACTATTAAGGAAGGGCTGGCTCCTGCCTTGGCCTTGCAGATTTCATTTGGTCTCTCTCAAAGAACACAGATTTATTTTGAAACTTGATAGATATATCTCCTTTGCATTATTTCTTATGAGACAAAGAAATAAAAATGAGTACAACTGTCCACTGTAATTTAGATCCTCACTCTACTGTGAAAATAGGGCTGGCTTCAGCAGTCCAGTTTAGCAATAGGAACAACAAACCCAAAGAGAGCTGCCCAGAGCCCGGGATAGGGGCCCCCATGCGGGCGGGGCATTAGGATGAGACAGGACTGGCTGGTATTTGCGGAATGTGTACTGGGATCTACATAGGACAGTTATCGGCTTGATAAGCCCCTTTGGTCTGGGCTTCTGCTAGCAACACATCGTCAAATGGATCCTGACGTTAAAATCAGAATAACTGAGGCAAGCACTCAAGTTCTTCTTTTGAGAAAAAAAATTGTATGTCTATCATGTGTTCAGTATTCAATTTCTGTACAATTATGATGAAAAGGATTTTGAGTAGTGTTATCTTGCCGGTAAATAGGCTTCCTGTGTGGCCACGTTATTCTTACTAGAAGGCACTTGTATTTTTAGCAAATGTTACAAAGTAATCTGAGCCTGAAATCATTCTGTATCAACTTTATGTGCTGGATTCAAGACAATTTCACATGTAGCTTAAAACAATGTGCTATGAAGTCATTCTGTGATAATTAAATCTGACTGGACACCAGTGTGTACACGGTTGTCTCTCTTAGTAAGCTTTATCTTTCTAAAGCACAAATATGTAAACTCCATGTATGGTTATATTGAGATACCTGCTATCAGTAGCTTAACTGATTTAGTAGCATAACTGAATTATGTCAAGTAAATTCTTTTAAAAATCCTTCAAAAATCTAACCAACTGCTTTAAATGTTACTAAGTCATAGCATATATCATTTTAAGCCACCAGTATTTAGCTTCCTTATGGGTGAGGCTACAGATAAGTGCATTCTTATTTTCTGTGAAGCAACACACACACAGTCTGGGCAAAAGCTGGCCCCATAAATACATGTAATCCTTTTGGAACTAAAAGCACCAATTTAGTATGCTTATGATGATAATAAAAAATGTAGTTCTCTGACAGTACAGGTAGACATAAAGCTAGTATACCTTCAATTTCCTACTTTGTAAAGTTTACAAAATTCCCATCACCTTTCCATTCCAATCAAAGGCAAAATCAAGGCATCTCCTAAACAGTATCACAGCTTCAGGAAAACTGCTATTTTATATCATCTCTCTATATGTCCTTAATTGTTGCGGTACCAGTTAAGTTTCTCACATCTACCTTACAGACCTTGTCAACGCGTGGGCAGCGGGAAGACTCCACAAGGGTGATGGCTTGCAGCTGAGGACTTCTCGGCTGAGAGCAGAGCTGGCCTGGCCTGGCCACTGAAGACCGCTTGGTCTGTGTCACTTTGAGGCACTGTGGCCTCAGACTCCCATCTGTCCTCTTACCCCACTCAACTATATTTGGTAACTGAACTCATGCTTCAGCAGACTGCTCCGATCAGGAATTCCAGCAGCCAGGAGCTCATGCCAGCTTCTGAAGGCTGGTTCTTAGAAATTAAGGTCACTTAGTGTAGAAAAGAACTCTCACTATAACCAACAGAATCCACACGTTATATCTGTTGGATATAACCAACAGAATCCACACGTTCCTTGGCTCTGAGAATCACCAACTGCTCTTTTACCATGTTCTTAGTCAATTAAAAGTACAGTATGTGATTTCCAAGGAGAAAAAAAGTGACACCCATAATGGAAGCTCCTCTTACTATGATCTCGGACTTTTAACTTTCAGTCAGGCAGAAGATTATCCTAAAATAGTAAATTTTAAAAATTGCAAAATTTAGTCACTTATCAATTTGCAGTGGGGGTCTTGTTGCTCTCTTACTTGCGTATCATTAAGTAAAAGTTATTTTAGAACTAAGCTAGTGTTCATAGTAGGATTAAATGTCATTAATATACAGGAGAGACTGACAATCTTATACATTTTGCCTCATTGAGTTCTTAGTTAATGCCCATCATGAGCATCCAACAGGTATTTGTTGAAGAAATAAATGGTAAATGAATATATTCATTATCCCAAATAGCACATTTTTGTAGGAAACCATATACTTATTAATTGATGGAATTCTAAGATTGTTTCTATAAAGTCAAAGTAAATAGTTCAAGCAATTAACTGGATAACCTTTCCATATTTACTTAATCCATGTGATAATGACTCATCTCTTGATTTTATTTAATCTGGTAAGTTCATCCTGAAGCTTAAATAGGAAAGTGAATAGTTATAAATACTTATGCTTATGAATAATTATTATTATATAAAATTAAGACTAGTGTGGTGAAGGATTTCTTCAAACTGGTAATAGATCTGGGACTATAGACCAAGAAATACTGTCAAAATAAAGATACATTCTTTTTGACAAGATGCTTGTTTGGGACAAGTATGAACCCTCTTACAATTGTAGAAATGCTTCACAACCATTTAATT
This sequence comes from Myrmecophaga tridactyla, assembly GCA_004026745.1. Classification (NCBI taxonomy): domain Eukaryota; kingdom Metazoa; phylum Chordata; class Mammalia; order Pilosa; family Myrmecophagidae; genus Myrmecophaga; species Myrmecophaga tridactyla. The sequence continues at coordinate 19,387 of PVIY010029327.1, forward strand.
ACTTATTCTGTAGCATCTCCTTGTAACATAGTCTAATATTTTGACTCTCCAAAAAGCGAATAGAAGTAACAATAACAAGAATAGAAGTAACTTTTGCTTTCCAAGGTCAGGTAGCAGAGCCAAATCTAAGGGGGATATATAATCACAAAGGTTCTCAGTTAAATTAACTTGGAATTGAAGCACTGGGTCTTCCTTTGTCTGGATATTACCTCACCATCCCATTTTATTTAGTTCCTTATGTAAAAGAAGGTTTTTTCCAAGAGTCTGCCCTTCTACTTTTCTTTATGGTAAAGTAAGGTTTACAGTTTCTGCAAAACTAGTCTTTTATAAATGGCCCCTTTGAAATTAGATACTTTGAGAACACTTAAGCCATTACATTAATTAATAAGTGTTTTAAAATTTATATTTATGGGGGTAGCATTTGGCTGATTAAACATGTTTAAATCTTCTTCTTACTATAAAACCCCACAAGAAAGCAGTAAAAGCTTCAAAAGAGGGAAAGAAAACAGGAGATGTCAGAAGTCAACAAAATTGTTGGAAAATGGCAAATATAAGGATGAGTGGTCTAACCAAACCACAAAATTAAATGCCTGCAGAAGGACGTGCTGGTGAGAAATGAGATTCACGCCACAGAGTCCCAGGAAGCTCAGTAATTGGAAAACAAGGCCTCTCCATAAATACTGCTTTAATTTGCGACTCTGGAGGTTGTTGGGTTGAGTCAGGACCTGAAAATAGCGGATGGGCTGAGAGAGCCCCTAAGGCATGGTTAGACCCTGCTTGCCCACTTCCATTCCAGCCACGCAGGAGACTGCCTTTCCCCAGGCCCAGGAGGATGAGGCCCCAGGCCACAGAACTGGAGATAGAAGGGATGGGGTGCTGGAAGAAATCTAGGGGGGGTTAGGTTTGAGAGGGAGAAATAGGCTTCAGCTATATCTGTAATGCTTTATTTCTTAAAAAAAGGACTATATGAAACTCACATGTTGATAGTGCTGCATCTGTTACCTTTATCTCTGTGTTTCTTGCATTTCAAAAAATGGCATAACCAAAAAGTAAACAAAAAAGGCCTATTGTGTTCTAAGGCAAACTTAATATGGATGCAGTTATGGTAACCAAAATACTGTAATGTCTGCATAATATTAGCTTGGTTATACCCGAGCTGCAGAGAGGAACGAGCAGATATGGGACCACCGCAAACGTGAGAAGCGCGGGTGGCCTGCCTCCTCTTCTTGCTGAGTTTTCAGTGGATAACCTTGCTTCCATCTTTGGGAGCAAACAGAAACCATCATTTCAGACAAGAACCCCCTCCGTTTCCCACCGCCACCATCCCCTGGTGCCCTCGGGCGTTTGCGCTCTCTCTGCCTCTGCTAAGGTGGGAGGGGGCCCCTGCCCCCGGCACCCACCCCCCGGCCACTTGCTCAGGAAGCCAACACTGCTCCAAGGTCTGCAGCGTGTGGCGGGGCCCGCTCCAGCCTCTCCCATAAACACTCGCCCATGGACACACGGAGCCGTCCGGTAAGCACCGCCCGGGCAGGGGTGATGCAGGGAATGTCCTCGCGTTGGGGAGACGCGTGCTGAAGAAGTCAGGGCTGAAGGGAAAGTGCCTGCACGCTCCTTGGTTCAGGTGACAAGTGCAGCGATAACACAGAGGGCAGGAATACTTGGTTTGTGGGCCCAGGTGTTGGGTTTGGGGCTTCGCTGTGGTCCTGTTGGGTTCTTCTGTCTGAAAGTGTTCGCCACCAGATGTCTGGTTTCCGTGGCCCTCTTGGCCCTGTCCCCAGCTTGCTCTCCTCCTCTCCCCATCTCATCCACCCGACGTGTAACCCAGGCGCTCCGATTCCTGCCCAGCCTCAGACCCCTTCTCCGCCTCGACATGTAAATGTCCACTGTCCACCTGGCATCCCTCCTGGAGGCCCCTCGAGCCCAGCCCTGTGAGCCTGCGGCCCCAGCAAGGGGCTAGTAGCTGCTGGGTCCCCTCGCTCAGCTGTGACAGCCGGACCCTCCGCGTCTGTCCCCCTCCCCGCTTGGCCCCTCAGGGGCTCAGAAGGGCTCGGGTCATCCCTGCCGTCTCTGCTGTCTCACCCTCTGCAGGACTCGGCCGCCCTCCACGGAGAGCCCATGTCCGCGGAGCAGCCGGCTGAGAACCCGCCGTGTGCTGGGCCTGGAGCCGGGCAGCGTGGACACAGGGACAGGCACGGCCAATCTCTTCCTGCTCCAAAGTCGCTCCGGGCTCAGCAGAGAAGACAGAGAAAGGCGGGGAGGACCCAGAGGTTTTGGAGGAGGAGCATGAGCTGGGAGCTGCTGTCCCAGGGCAGGTGGACCTGGCTCGAGAGAGTGGGCACCGCAGGCCCTGGAGAGGGTGTGGCAGGTCCTGGAGCACGAGGAGCGCGGCGGCCGGGGCAGGGCTGGGCAGGCGTTCGCCCACCGGACAGGTGCGTGTTCAGCTCCGTCAGCCGCCATGCCAGGCAAGTGGCCAGCAGTACCATGAATTTATTAATTGTATTAATTCTTCTTATTAATTTTTTAAAAACATACTAAATTATTCTTACCAGAACTATAATTACATAACTAAAGTTTTATTTTTGTATTAATAGTAACTTCTGCAGGAGTCACCACTTTCTTCCTATAGCTCAGACTGTTCTCTGACAACTATTTTTGCAAATCCCAGATTAATTTACACCCCGTCGTCAGTGTGTGTGCTGAGGCAATGCACATTCATGCTAACATTTTCTCTTACTATAACATCAACAGAAAGGTAAATATTCTTGCGGTTCTTAAAAAGATAGAAGATGGGCATGCAATCCAAAACAATGTTCATGCTACAGAATAACAAAATGATCCTAATGAGTTTTTGATAACTCAGTGACATTTCTTTTTTGGTGCTGCGGAGTCACTTACAGATGAATACAAATCTGTTTCTCTTTCCTTGTCTCTAAAAGTATAGTCAAGTTTTGTATGTTTAAGTTTCCTTTGTCCTAGTGGAAAATACACATCTTTTCGCAGAAATGAAGAAGTTAAAAAGTTTCAGGTATAAAACCCCTCGAATCACATTGATTGGTATGGAGGATGGAAATACTCGTGTGGAGCTGGGGGCTGGTGCTTGCACAGGGAGAATGGACCCTCGGCTGACCCAGCCCTAGGGAGTGGGCTCTCAGAGCTTGGGGAGTTCTGTGATTGGCCAGGAGCCCATGCCAGACGCACCAAGTACCCAGCTCAGGCAGGGTCGTGGCATAGATGCCTGCGCACCCAGCATGGGGCATCATGGCCCTGGGACAGGCAGTGAAAGGGGTGGCGCCTTCACCTCCTGACCCCGGAGATTAGAATGATGACTCTCAGTTGTCCTTGTGTCAGGCTACTGCCCAGAGGGAGGCATCCCATACATTTATGCCCTTAAATCCTGGTTTAATCCCAGGAAAAGGAGTAAGCTGTAAATAGAACAAAGAATAAAAGATCTATGATCCTAAGACTTGGAGCAGGATATGATTTCTTCAAAAAGAGAAGGAAATGTGATGTTTCTTGAGTAGTGCATGTAGAGGATTAATCATGCTCATTTTTAAGATATGGTAATATGAGGATCTGAAAAACAAATGTTCTTTTCCTTAGGAAGTTTGTGTCAGTAATTTGGCCAAGGCTCTTAGGTTATTGTAACAAGATTTAACTGATTTGTCAAGGATGGGGACAGTAATATATTTTGTCATGTACTTTCACATTTACCACTAGAGCCCGTTTCCATGTGCACTGATTTGGGAAGGGGGCTTTGGGGGCGTTTGGTCCTTTCAGTGGGTTCTAGTAGAGCTTCCAGATGACTGCTTCTCCTTATAAAATCCCTCATCTCTTGGAGAGGTTCCATTTCAGTTGAGCATTCTCTATCAACCGTAATTGAATTCAGTTGAATTCTTGCTTCTCTTCTTCACCCCAAGTCCTGGCATTATCTTGGATGGTTCCAACATGTATTTTACTATTTATTTCACACATTGGCAAATGGGTACTTTGGACTGTTTATCTCTAATAATTTTCCTATCTATCCTTGTTCTTCCTAACACAAACGGCTCTGCTCTACCTCCAAAATCATGTTTTCATTATCTACCGATGCATAAGGTTTATGGCAAAAAATAGCATTTTTAACAATGAACATTTATTATTTCACACAGTTTTTATGTCAGGGATCCAGAAGTGTTTAAGCTAGATCATGAGATTTCAGTCAAGATGTTGTCCCAGTCGCGATTTGTTTCAGTTTGTTGAAGCTACCAGAAATGGGCTGCCTTTACAATGGGGATTTATTAGTTAATCATGAAAATATCCAAATGAAGGCATCAAGAGGAAGACACGTTTTTTGAAGAAAGGCATCTGGCATGCGGGGTTCCTCTGTCACATGGGAAGGCACATGGCTGGCATCTGCTGGTCCTTCTTATCTCTGAATTCTCTCCAAATGTTGCTGGGCTTTTATCTTCATATAGGAATCTAATAAAGGATCAAACCCTTCTTGAATTGGGTGGCTCACATCTCTATTGGAACAACCTAATCAAAAGGTCCCACCCACATATGGTCTGCACCTACAAACATGAATTAAAAGAACACGGCCTTTTCTGGGTACATCACAGCTCGAAAATACCATACCATTCATCTGTAAACATGGCTGGGGCTGGAGGATTTGCTCCCCAAGGAAATCCTGGAGAGTTAGTGCTGCTTTTGGCAGGAGGCCTCATTTCCTTTCCTTGTAGAATTCCCCATATCACTGCTTGAGTCTCCCTACAACATGGCAGCTGGATTCTTCCAGAATAAGTGATCCGATAAAGGGCAAGGCCCAAGCCATGGTGTCTCCTCTGCCTAGTGTTGGAGGTCATGCTCCACCTTTTCTGCAATCTCTGTGGTTATACAAGTCAGCTGCACTCAGTGTGGAAGGAGGCTACACACACCTTGCGCACAGGTGACAACTGTTGATGGCCATCCTGAGGCTGGTCACCACATCTCTGTTGCGTTCAACCCCCTGTGCCACAGTCACACTTGGATATGCCCTATTTTCTAAATTGACCGTCTGAACATCCGAATGATTTAACTACGCTTTCATCCTCCAGACCTCTCACTCAGTGATGACACCAATATCTCTTCTTTTCTGGGACTGCTAGGCTATACAACGCTCTATCTTCCTATCTCCTCTCAGTCTGCCCCACAGTTTCAGGTCAATCCAAGAAATAGTATATTTTTGCACAGTGGTTTACAAATTTCTTTTTAAAAGAAGCAAACTCTTGTTGTTCAGACAGAAGTAGGCCAAATAAACCTTCTTCGATGGAAGGAGGAGTGAAAAGGAGTCCTGCTAAATTCATTCTTTGCAGTTCTGCATCTTTAGTGTCCAGAAACCTCTAAAAGTCCTGAGTTTCAGGTAGCTGCACACTTATCTCCTTTTCTGATCACACATTTTACTTTCTCCTTTATTCCTGGAACACTCCACCAGGAAACAGAGAACATGGGGAGACAAATAACATAATAACTGAGAAATCTGATCAAGAAACCAACTAAAGATGTAGGCATGCCGTGTTGGAGAGTTGTTCTACTAAGCCACAGTCTGGCCCACTGGTGACGCTTCCCACCATGACCAGCTTTTCTGCTGCTTCCTCCTGCTTTGCATGTTCTTTAGATGCAGCTCACAGAATCAGGCATGACCCAAAGGCGTTAGAATAAACTTCTTGTGTTCATTGGTAAATAGCAGTAAATTCCAAATTTGTTCTCTGAATTAAATTTTATGAACTGTGATTAAATTTACTAATGTGTATTCCAGGGGTGGTCTTCAACCACATGCTCCTGCTTCTTGGGACATGTGTCAGTTTGTGCACGTGCATGAAGACGAGCAGAGGAACTCACCGTCACCACCACAGCGATAGGAGAGGTGCTGAAATTGTCTGAGGATGGAGTCCATGATCAACGCTTATATGTTGGTATTGGGGCACAGTGAGAAATTTATACTTTTAGTTGGAAACAGACTCATAAGCAAATTGGCTAATAGGACCCAAATGAAAAGTTTTATTCAGGGCTTAAATGCCAGTAACATTAATTTTAAAAGCAGGTGTATTGAATTTAAGCACAATAAGTTAAAGTTTTTTTCAAAGATAGAATAACATGGATATCAAGTTGAATAGAGAGAGAAATATGGACTAATGCTATGAACGTTAATATAAAATCTGGAAAAAATATTAGTAAATAGAAATCAACAGCTTATTAAAAGGATAATATACCATGGCTAATTCAGTTTTTATCTAAGTTATGAAAGGCAGTTTAATATGGAAAGATGTAATTAAATCATCATATTAATAGGTCAATAGAGAAAAGCCACTTCTGCAGATTACTAGACAGAGTTTAGACAAAATGTAGCATCCATTCTCAATGTAGAAAAAGAACCTTTGTGGGGTGGGAAGACAAAGGTTCTAAATATTAAGATATATTGATACGTGTGACAAACACATTTTACAATATTCACATGTATGATGTAATGCATAGTAATAATAAATAAAACACCGAAGAAAACTAACAACTAAATATATGTCTTAACTTGGATTGAGGAACAGAAGGAAATGGAATAATGCAATAAATGGAATGGCAAACCCCGTTCTTATATGATGTAATCAGTTGTCCAATAAAATAATCTATAAATGTTACATAATGTCAATTAAAGCACCATTTTTTTTTTTGGTGGAACTAGAAAAACTGAGAGCAGAATCTGTCTTGGGAATTAGCATGGTAAACTATCCAGGAAGACGGTGAGAAAAGGAATAGAGATGGCATAGGAGTAACACGGCAAGGCAGTGAGAACAGTAGCGAATCCCTTAAGGTGGAAGTGCAAGGAATGGAAAAATGGAGGAGATGGAAAGATGTGTCTTGTTCTTGTCTAGGAATTAGACCATCTAGAGATGGTCTAGAGATGGTCTAATATGTTAAATCGCTTCATGCATTTGGGACTATTTCTTGACCATGGCAATTCTGCTGACTTGCCTCTCATTATGCTTGAAAGAAGAGAATTCATATTTCCCTTTATTCAGCAAAACACATTACAGATTCTCTTGGTTCACATTAATGGGAAAAACAAAGTAGAATGAGTGAATAAATCTATACAGTTATGGAAATATAGCCAAGACAATTTTACGGCAAAAACAGTACACAACAGTGTGTATAGCATGGTCATAAATATGTAGGGATAGATAATCATTCTCTCTATCTCTATCTATCATCATCATCATCTATCTCTTTCTCTCTTTCCTGGTATATGAGTGAAAATATAACAGATGTTTTCTGGAAGGCAACAATGGCTCCTTTGGCAGAGAAAATGCATTCTGTGGGGTCATGAGTGAGGCTGGGTGGGAGACTTTGCTTCCATGTGCATGTTGTATTATTACTTTTAGAAATGGCATAGAGATTATCCTTGCTATCATTTTTAATTTCTTATGCTTTTCTTTATTAGTGATACTAATTTATAAAATGTGCTTTCTCGTGCAGTATAGCAAGAAGTAGTATAGAAAAGAGCATTAACTAAAACAAGCACATTGTACACTAGTCATTATGTTAGGGAGATAAGATTAAAGGAAACTTCCAGTCTTTAATGTGTGTATTACATTAAATTTACAATGAAAATTGATTAAAATAAGAGAGTTAACCAGTAAGAAGTCATTTGAAACATTAAAAAATCTATTTTGATTGACAAGCTACTAGAGAGTAACATGTTTTTGAAATACTTTTGGGAATTAAATTGAGAACAATCAATTACAGAAAATTTGAATTTAGCATGTTTAAATCTGAACAGTTAAAAATAACCTTCTCTGGTTTTAAATACCTTAGACGGGGTGTCCTGTACTGTGTTTCAGCTTTTGTCTGGAGGTTTGCGAATCATCACACCCATTTATGAGTGGGCCATGCTCTGCACGTGTGAACGTTCATTCTTACCCGGCTACCATTAAAGTGTCATGTCCTTTGACTCGTCCTATCCTAGTAACTGCTCTGAGGATGTGGTCCTAAATGCAGAAGATTTACTTAAAAATATGTTCAATCCAACGTAATTTTTAATATAAAAAGACTTGAATGGTTTAGTCATGGAATTTTAAAGTGGCTATAGAGAGTGATTTGTCGATACTGTTTATAATAGCATAGAGAAAAGTCCATTATGCTGAGGGAAAAGAGAAAGAATCTTTACAGTTCCAATATAATTTCAAAAAAACTAAAGAATCTTTGCATGACTAAAATTGTCATACTTTAAATCGAGTTGGTTTAATATTTAAAACATAATGACTTCAATAATTGTATGAGTACTCCCCCCAGCACCCCCAATAGAGTAGGAGAACAATTTCACTAAGGTAATTGGATTTTTAAAAATGGCTTTGGGAGTTATTAGACTTTAATGAAAACGAATAACCCTTGTTTTCTCTTTAAGTTAGCCTTTTACGTGCCTCTTGGAGACACTAGAGAGGGAATGCAAGCTTGCAATTGGAGCGGCGGTCACCAGACAACTGCAGGCAGCTGAATAATAATTTCAGAAGCAGCTTACCAAAGACAGTTTGAAGTGGAAGGATATGGCCTTCACTCCTTGGGAAAAGAGAAAGGAAGGAAGGATATAACAAAGGAGGAAATCAGCTGTTGCACCAAAGAAAGATTTGAACATTGAAAAAATGCCAGCCATTGAAGACAGTTGCTCTGCAGCCCAAAATCCTGAGGTCTGTCCTATTTCCGTCAGCCGAGTAATTCGCTCAGCTATTGCTATTCCGGGAAAGAATTTCCACAGAGCTGGCGTATCTTCAGTCCGAGGTTTCCTCTGATTGACTGATCAACAGGTGCTGAAAAAGCCGACAGCAGAAATATCACAGACCCAGTGTGCTCGTTTGACTTCTGGGGCTGGGACTGCAGTTTCGTTTGAGTTCACGGTTTCTTAGTTAATGAGCCTTTTTTGCAGGAGAAAACCTAAACAGATGGTTTGCCACATTTATAGGTGATTACTTTTCTGTAGGTTCAAAATATGCATTTATTAATGCCGCAGACTTATTTCTCATTTGTAAATTGAATGTGGTACTAATGATTGCTGAAACCTGAATACATATGAAGTAGAATGACCTTTTTAAAGAAATGTTGGTACTGCAATCCTAAAAAATATTAAGCTAACTTTTTTTTTTTTTACCCATGTTGCTGGAGAGGTATGCAATATTGTATTTCCTTGAAAAGTGAAATGTCAGGAAGACAATTAGAATAATTATCATGTCTGTATCAGAGAAAAAGGAAAAAAACACTTAAGGAATATATTTTATTATACATTTTTAATGCTAAATTTCATTTCTTGACATTTTTCTTCAAAATATATCCAAAAGCAAAAGCAATATGTGCACACGAAGTTTTCCAACTTTCAGTCAAAATAAGACAATTTAAACAAGAACAAAATTTTCAATGTTTGTGTCACATCATGCCTTCCTATCACACTTGGAGGAAGTGCCCCATATCCGGGATCATACGTGACCTGCCTTCTCAGCCCTATGGTTGACCTCTGCTCGCCTGGTCTTCCAGCTTCAGCCACAGTCTTTGCTGGTCCTGGAGCCCCTGGGCTCACTCTCAGCGCTGGGCTTTGCTCTCCCTTGGCTCCGCCTGTTCTCGCCCGGATCTTTGAAGGGCTGGTTCCTCTCCAGGTCACTATCTTAAATGGAGGCTTCCTTGTATCCTGTCTAAAATGGAACCTTCTTTCCCTACCAATATTTCATCCCTCTTTTCCTGTGAATTTCTTTTCTCTTCTAGCTGTCATTCCCTCACACACAGCACTTTTCACTTCTCTTGCTACCGGCTCATTCTCCACTAGAATGTCAGCTCCGTGGAGGACGCAGCTTTGCATTCTGTTTACTATTCTATCATCAGTGCACAAAAGAGCGCCCAGCCCATGGCAGGTCCTGATAAGTGTACATGCAGTGACCGCCTAGAAACGAGGCCTGGAAAATAGGACGCTTGACTGCAACTGGTTTGAAAATCCACTTGAGACAAGGCTTTCAATTCCAGCATGGGCCTTGCCCAGGGAGACGATGCTGCCTTGTGCTCCTTTCATGGGTTCTAGTGCTTCCCAAAGACGATAATGCTGCCTTCGTCCTCCTGGATGTTCAGGCTACTTGACAAAATTCAACTCGTTTACTTATTTAACAACACTGAGTTTAGTCTTATTACCCTCACTTTATAGGTGAAAAATTGAGGCTTAGATAACTAAATTATAGAATATATTGAAGCTAATATGTGGTGAAACTGTATTAAAAAGACTTTCTGAATGAAAATACTTGGCCTTCACCACTAAGCTACAGCACGGGGAAGATCCAAAAAGACATGAAATCCTAACGGGCTCATCTAATCTCTAAATGGTGAGGAAATGCTATGGATTTTAAGCCAGGAGTGACATGATCGGGCTTACACGTTAGAGAAACTACCTGGGGGACAGAATAGGACATGAGACGGGGAGGAGGGGCCAGAGTCAGGAGGCGAGGAGGCCGCTGCAGTGAACACACAAGGAAATGAGATGCTCACGCTGATCAGGGGAAGGTGTGACGGAGCCGAGAGCAGTGAAGGCGAACATCTCAGCAGCTGGAGCTCACTGAGCGCTGGGGGAGATGCGGAGTCAAACACGGCCCCTAGGTTTGCTGCCTGAGCAGTGAGGAATGCACGACAGTGCTGCTATTGTGGACTGGGAACGTAGGGAGAGGCGACTTGGAAGAGAACAGAGCAACTGAAACTGAGAGAGAAGAGGCCGTCAGGAAAAGAGAGATTGGTGTATAATCTCAAATGGGCCAAAGCCCACACTCAAGGGAGCCACAGCCCCGCCTGGCTTTGGTGACCGGAGGTCACTGGGGACATCGGCAAAGCCCCCGTGGGGCAGATTCTGGTAAAGGGCAGAACACACCACTCACCGGAGGGAACTTGGAGGGTGAGAGGCGGAAATAACAGACATGGCCCCCACGATGTACCAGGCTGATAAGGAAAGGGATAAAAGAGGGCAGGGGCTCATTTGGTAATTGTTGTTTTAAAGACGGCAGCGATCATTTTAACAGATTCAGCGGCAAATGCTGGTGGTATTAGATCCCTATCGCTGCTCACTCACTCACCACAAGCTTCGTGGCTGAACACAGCTCAGACGTATTGACTTCAGTTCTGGGGGTGGGAAGTGTGAGACGGGTCTCGCCAGGCTAAAATCCAGGCGTCGGCAGGCGTTAGGGGACGGCGGCGTCCTGGCCCTTTTGTCCTTGTCCCGCCTCTCGAGGCGGCTGCATTTCTTGGCCCGCAGCCCTCCCGGCGCCTTCAGCGTCGGCAGCATGGGGCTGTCCATCTCGGGACACAGGCTCGGCCTCTGGCATCGGGTCACCTCCCCCCCCTCCAGCACTCCCGCCTTCCTCTGACGGGACCCACCAGGGCCCTTTCCCATCTCAGCCCTCAGCTGAGCCCCTTCTGGAAAGTCCTTGTGGGAGAGGTGCCGGGCCACAGGTGCTCGCTCGGCCCACAGGTGCATTATGGGGGGTCGTGAGGGACGAATGCTGGACAATCTAAGAAGAACTGCACGTCCAGTTCCAGGGTCTTTTACTGTCTCTCTCAGTATCTTCGTCGTAATAAACTCTTTAGTTCGTCTCCTGCTCCGGCGCTGGAGGCAGGCACATGCTCGCCACCCCCAGAACCCGAGGGCAGGGCCCCCTGGCTGGACAGAAGATGGCACAGCAGTTCACTGGCCACCACAGTGAGGCCTTGGGGGGAGGCACGGCACCCCACGGGGCGGACAGGCAGGGCTGTGGGTGGGCTTCGCAGGAGCAGGAGGAGGGCGAGCCCTGGTGCCAGGAGGATGCGACGGGCTGGTCTGAACTGCTCCCAGCAGGCAGGGGAGTGAAACCTGGCAGGGCGAGGCCGGGGACGGGCAGCTGGTCCACTGACAGGGGAGTGTGCGGGGGGGGCTCGTGAGCAGACAGGGGCACCCATGGTGAAGCTTTCGGGGTCTGTGGGGGGCTCTGTCCTGGACCCGCTCGGGCTGGACCGGGAGGTGGGCCAGGAGCTGCTGTCCAGGCTGGGGGTGCCCACTGGGCCCCTAAAGGACCAGCTCACTGGCCCCGGGGGAGGTGGGCACGAGGAGAGGCAGAGCCCAGGGACACCTGCTCCTGACCATAGGGTGAGTTCTGAGGAAGGGGAAGAGTGTTCAGACACTGAAGGGGCCCCCTTTGGGGGCGTGGACGGGGGCTGGGGAACCGGTGTGTTCAGGAACAGCTACGGGGGGGTCAGGTCTGAGCCCCGCCGACAAAGCCTGGGCCCTGACCGCAGCAGGCAGGCTGATTTATCCGTCCCAGGAAGTGGGATCTTTTCATTGCTAAAACCGGCTTTTATAACTCCCTGGAAAGACTCTGCGCTCTCCTCTGTCTCCCTTTCCTCTGTTCTTCTAAGAGCCACAACTCTGGACGTGTAGGACGGAGGTGGAGTGGGGCAGGCTGGACACATCCCACTCCACAGAACAAGCCGGGGATGGGAGAAAGGCAGTTGCCGGGGTGAGTGATCCAGGAGGGACTTCAGTGTTTCCCAGGGAGGAGAGAGGCCGGGGAGGGAGGCGGGTGGCCGTGGGGGGAGGTACGGATCGAGGGACTGGCCTGCCCCCCACCCCAGGCTGCCCAGCTCCTGGCTGGGGAAACCTCCCTGTACAGCCCTGCAGCCGGCAGTGCCAGCAGAGAGCCTGGAGGGGGCTGGGGATGGGGGCTCTCTGGGGGTGGGTGTGGGGGCTGGG
>PVIY010029328.1:0-32144 GCA_004026745.1 Myrmecophaga tridactyla
TGTGGTGCTGTGCTTGGAAATTTATTGCTTTTTTGTATATATGTTATTTTTCACAAAAAGAAAAAAAAGTCAATTGTGATGATAAAAAAGTATTTAAACCCTCTAGCCTCTTATATTCTGGAGCAGCTAGAAGAAAAGATCTGAGAGGATTGTATGGTAGCCTATGACAAACTCTGGGATCGGTCCTATAACTATTTGTTGAAGAGTGCTTTGAAAACTATGGTTTTTTTCTTTCTTTGGTTTGTATATATATTACATATATATTTTTAATATATGTATACTACATATATATTTTATATATATTACATATATATAATACATGTATATTACACATATATTATATATTATATATATATTATATATGTATATTACATATATATTTTATATATGTATATTATATATATTTTTTATATATATATATTACATACATATATTTTTTACTATCTCAATCTTTATCATCTATCTTTCCTTCTAATATGTTATATTATACAATAAAAATGTATATATATATATATATATATATATATATATAGGGGGTGCAAGGGTAGCTCAGTGGTAGAATTCTCGCCAGCCATGTGGGAGATCCGGGTTTGATTCCTGGCCCATACACTTCCCCAAAACAAGCAAACAGAAGAAAGAAAAAACAAACAAAAATTCAACAAGTGGTGCTGCAATAATGGGATACTCACATGGAAAAAGAATGAAATGTGACCCCTTCCATACAGCATATAAAAAAAAAAAAGGGAGGAAAATGAAGATGGCAGTGTAAAATGCTCCAGGGTGCCATTGTCCCATAGATCTTTGAACAACTAGCAAAACTGACAGAGCCATCTTCCTAAAAATTCCAGAAAGCAGTTAAAAGGGTTGCAGTAGCTGGGAGAGTATAGAATCAAGAATATGCAGCTTTAAATAATAGGTGAAGCTTGTGATGCCTGTGCTTGCCTGTCCCCAAAGCCCTTCCCAGCTCAGGGTGGAGCCAGCCTGTGCTCCATTGTGGGCTCCTGGCCCTGTTCCAGAGGGAGCAGAAGAACCACTGTGCACATACCAGGGTGCCAGTATGTCAGTGCCAGTATATCAGTGGAAGCCTGAAAGACTGAACCAGGAGATGTGACTTGGCCTGGCACTCCCAGAACTAGCCCTGCAGACAGAAGTAGCTTGCAGAGAGCCAAAGCAGTATAAGAAACAATGAGCTCACAGTGGCCTGGGGCATAGGATTATCTGCATTAAGTCATACAATAGAGCACACAGGAAGGAGAGAAAATCTATTTCATAATAAATAGAAGGGGCATTAGATTTCCTGCAAACAGGGAAATTCCTAAGGCCAGGAGCAAGCACAAAAGGATGAGAAGCAGATTCCCAGCAGGCTCAAATAAGACAGAGAGGACCCTGCATTTTGCCTTTACCTCGACCTGGTCTTGATAGGAGAACTAAACTTGGAAGGAGACCACCAGCTAAAGCACAGTCAATTTGCAAAAAGTGAAAAGTGATTTTTGCATTGGTTAGCTTTTTTTTTTCATGGCAGATACACAATAAATATTTATTGAATGAACTTAAGGAAAACCATTTAAGTTAACATTACATAGCTGAAACTAGAGGCCATGGAAGGTTCCTTTAAGCTTTAACCTTTTTTCGTTTAATGCAATTTTATTGAGATATTCACACACCATACAATCCATCCAAAGTGTACAATCAGTGGCTCACCATATCACATAATTATGCATTCATCACCATAATAAAATGTTAGAACATATTCATTACTCCAAGAAGCAAAAAATAAAAAAATGAGGAAACACCCAAAGCATCCTGTACTCCTTATCCTCCTCATCATTGAATCCCTGGCATTGTTGTGGTGCTGTCTGTTCTAGGTCATGGAGAGACTAGATGCTATTTTTTACTATTTGTTCTAGTTCATGGAGGAAATTTTTTATATTTGTACTATTAATCACAATCAACCACCCCAAGATTTACAAAGTTATACTTCCATGTTTTAACCTCTGGCTTTCCTTTTGTTGCCATATATGAGTCTCAACTTCCCTTGTCAACTACACTCACAGTTCAGCAATGTTACGTATACTTGTAATAGTGAGCAACCATCACCTCTATCCATTTCCACTCATTTAAATTCAACTTAGTTGAAAATTCTGCACATCTTAAGCAACTGCTCCCCATTCTCTAGCCTCATTCTATCTCCTCGTAGCCTATATGCTAGATTCCCATGAGTTTACATAGTATAATTGTGAGATCATACGATATTTTTCCTTTTGTGTGTGTCTAACTTATTTTACTCAACTTCATGTCCTCAAAGTTCATCCATGTTGTCACATGCATCTTCAAGACTTCATCCCTTCTCACTGTTGAGTAATATTCCGTCATATTTATACCCCACATATTTTTTATCCATTTATTAGTTGACGGACACTTAGGTTGTTGGCTGTAGCAAGGTCAGCCTTGGTGAGTAGAAGTCCATGCTGCTGAGCCCATGCATAAACCTCCATCCCTACCACCATGACCACTTTGTTCATGAGCCCATTGGGTAATGGCAGAAGTGGCTGAGGAAAGAGGATGACTTGTAACCACAGGACAGGGCAACTCATCCACTTGATTATTAAAACCTTACTCTGCTGAAGTCACCCTCTAGTGAGCAGTCACATGGGACATAGATATCTTCAAGTTCTTTTCCCACTCAGAAAAGTCTATCCACATGCCTTTTCCCCAGACCTCTTTATTACCAATTTTCCAATCATGCTCTTTGCATGTCCCTAACCATCCAGCCAAACCATTAGCAACAGCCCATGAATCAGTATACAAATGTACCTCTGTCCAGTTCTCCTTCCAAGCAAAATGAACAACCATGTGCACTGCTCGAAGTTCCACCCACTGGGAGGATTTCCCCTCACCACTGTCCTTTAAGGACATCCCAGAATGGGGTTGTAGAGCTGCAGCTGTCCATTTTCGGGTGGTCCTTGCATATTGTGCTGAACCATCTGTAAACCAGGCCCAAGTCTTCTCGTCCTTAGTCAGTTGACTATAAGGAACTCCCCAAGAGGCCATAGCTCTGGTCTGGGAAAGAGAAGGTAATGTGGCAGCAGTGAAGGCTGTGGGCATTTGGGCCACTTCCTCTTGTAACTTACTTGTGCCTTTAGGATCTGCTCGAGCCCTGTCTCTAATATACCATTTCCATTTTATGATGTAGTGCTGCTGCTGTGTATGCCCAACTTTATGATCTGACCTGATGGGTCAGACAACACCCAGCTCATGTTAGGCAACTCTGGTCTCATGGTAACTTGGTGGCCCATGGTTAAGCGTTCAGTCTCTGCTAAGGCCCAGTAGCAAGCTAAAAGCTGTTTCTCAAAAGAAGAGTAGTGGGCGGGTCATGGGGGCACAGTGACAGAACTCTCGCCTACCATGCTGGAGACCTGGGTTCAATTCCTGGTGCCTGCCCATGCAAAAAAAAAGAGTAGTTATCTGCAGTTGATGGTAAGGCTTTGCTCCAAAATCCTAAGGGTCTGTGTAGTGATTCTCCTATAGTGGCCTGCCAAAGGCTCCAGAGAGCATCCCTATTTGCCACTGACACTTCCAGCACCATTGGATCCGCTGGATCATATAGCCCAAGTGGCAGAGCAGCTTGCGCAGCAGTCTTGTCCCAGGCCCCATTCAAAACTAGCAGTTTTTCTCATCACTCAGCAAATGGGCCAGAGTAGCACACCCAAATGAAGAATATGTTGTCTCGAAAATCCAAAGTGGTCAACTAGGTATTGTGCCTCTTTTTTGGCCATAGAAGGACCAGATGTAACAGCTTATCCTTCACCTTCAAAGGGATACCTCAACATGCCCCACACCACTTGACACCTAGAAATTTCACTGAGGTGGAAGACCCCTGTATTTTTGTTGGATTTATCTCCCATCCCCTGACACGCAAATGCCTTCCCAATAAGTCTAGAGTAGTTGCTACTTCTTGCTCACTAGGTCCAATCAGCATGATATCATCAATATGATGGACCAGCATTATGTCTTCTTGGAGGGAGAAACAATCAAGGTCCTTGTGGACAAGATTGTGACACAGGGCTGGGGAGTTGATATACCCCTAAGACAGGACAGTGAAAGTATACTGCTGGCCTTGCCAGCTGAATGTGAACTGTGTCTGGTGGTCCTTACTGACAGCTATTGTGAAAAAAGCATTTGCCAGATCAAATGCAGATAACCGCATACTGGGTACCAGATAAGGTATTGCTTTGCTCAAGCAATGATAGCACATCTGGAACAGCAGCTGTAATTGGAGTTACCACCTTGGGAAGTGTATGATAATCCACTGTCTTCCTCCATGTCTGATCTGTTTTCTGCACAGGCCAAATAGGAGAGTTGAATGGGGATGTGGTGGGAATCACCACCCCTGCATCTTTCAAGTCCTTAAGACCTAGCAATTTAGTGAATAAGAAGCAATTCTGTACCTCCAGGAATACAGAATTGCTTCTTATTCATTATTTTGCTAGTTAGGGGCAGTTCCAGTGGCTTCCACTTGGCCTTAACAGCCCTCACTCATGAGTCGGAGAACCAATGTGGGATTCTGTCACTTGCTGAGTATGTTGATTCCAATTATGCATTTTGGAACTGGGAAAGTGACTACAGAATGGGGCCAGGGACCACTGGGTCCACTGTGAGGTGGACCTGAGCTAAAACTCCTTCAATCACCTGACCTCCATAAGCCCCTGCTCTGACTGGTGGACCAGAGTGCCATTTTCAGTCTCCTGGAATTAGTGTCATTTCTGAGCCAATGTCTCATAATCCCCCAAATATCTCATCATTTCCTCTTCCCCAGTGCATAGTCACCATGGCAAAAGGCTGTAGGTCTCCATTGGGAAAGCTGGGAGGAAAGTTAACAGTGTAAATTTTGGGCAGTGTAAAAGGGTCCTTCCACAAGGGACCAGTCCTCTCCTCATTCAAGGGACTCTGGGTCTGTAAACTGTGTCAAGTCTGGAATTGATTAAGGATCCGTAATTGTCTGTATTTGTAATTCAAGTTAGACTTCTGTTCACTTGACCTAGAATTCTTTTGCTTATACAGCTCAAACAAGAATTTAGTAGACTGCCCATCTATTTTACTTCTAGGGACCTCATGATCTAGTAGCCAACACCCCAGTTCTCTCCAAGTTGGAATATGTTGACTGCTGCTTTGAGTCAGCTGTCCATTACAGTGGCCACATCCACCTTGTATATGGTGATTAACTGTCTCCACATGGCTTCTACCAACTCGGGATCCAGTTCATCCCCTTTGTGTTAAGGATTCCAGCTCAGTGACAGCAGTTCCCACAGTAATATCTGACCTACAGAGAAGGTAGCTACAGAGCTTTTCAGGGATGATGGAGCTAGTCTCATGAATTTATTTCTCAAGGTTCTGGTGTAATTTATGTCCTCTGGACATTCCTGGGATGTGTGAGCAAGTCTTCCATGATAAATCCACTCTAACATTCCAATCTCTCTAAGCCTCTGGATCCCCTCATCTACATTATTCCAGGGCAGTTCTGGCATTTTAACCTCAGGTAATTTTGGCCACCTTTGGATGCATATTTCAACCAACCATCCAAACAAACTGTCAATGCCCTTTCTAACTCCTCGAGCTGCAACATTAACTGCAGAACCTCTGCTTAGTGGGCCCATATCAACAAATTCAGCTTGATCCAACTTTGTATTCCTTCCACCATAATCCCACATCCTTAATACCCATTCCCAAACACATTCCCCTGATTTCTGTCTATAAAGATTGGAAAACTCATGCAGTTCTTTTGGAGTATAGCAAACCTCTTCTTGGGTCACACTTTGTCCCTCACTTTTCTGGGCCTATTGGGACTTTAGTCTAGTTATAGGTCTTGAAGAAAAGAAGGGGGTGGGTCATGAAAAGAAATAGAAGTGTCTTTCAAGTCAATTGCCTCAGGGCATTCCATTGCAATTTCAACTGATGAAACAGGATTAGTCACTCCAGACAGAGGAGTGAGGGCTGTTTCTCCAGGATTGATAGTTACAGGGTTAGCAGGGTGAAGGGTTAGTTTTGTTAGGTGGAGGTTGACTGGCAGACCCCTCTGGGGAGGCTGGAGGCTGAGAAGGTGTTTCTGTGGAGTGCTGCTGTGTACGCCCAACTTCAAGGCAGGATGGAGGTTGGGAAGCTCTTTCCTCAGGACAGTCCATTACAGGTCTATCTAGCAAAGGCTCAGCCAATTCCAGAGATCTCATCTCCCCATTGCCATCATTATCAAACCATATATACCCATTCCCTGTTTCAGGATTCCATTCTTTTCCAATCAAAACCCTCACTGTAACAGCAGACACCTTGCAAAGTTGAGCTTTTAGTGTATGTTGTAAATCTTCTACTCACACAATGAGGCTCCGTGTCTGGTTTTCAGAGATCTCAAGTCTCCGACCACAGGAAATAAGATTTCTTTCAGGATACACTGGAAACTTTTACATCATTAGTATGGTGCTTAAGGTGCAAATTTGAAGTCTTCAGTTCATCCCTTTCCCCATCACTATATCCACTGTTTAACAACAACCAGCCAACATCATACACCTCTCAATTCCACAAAACTCTATAAAGATGTCAAAAACATTTTCACCTGGAACCTTGCCTCATATAAGCATACAGTTAGCAGAATCTAATGGTGTTAGTTTGAGTATCTCTTTTGTCAGCTCACCCTCATGGACTGTCAGTGCCATCTTGATTATTGGAAACAGTGTCATTAGTGCCTCTGAGTCTATTCAGAGTAGTAAAATGTAAAAAAAGCATTTTTAAGATTATATTTCTCAAGAACCACCCCACTTCTGGTACCACATTGTGTTAGTCAGGGTTCTCAAGAGAAACAGAACCAACAGGAGAGATGTGTAAATATGAGATTTATAAAGGTGTCTTATGCCACAGTGGGAATGAAAGAGTCCAAAATCCATAAGGCAGGTTATGAAGGTGGTGGCTCTGATGGAGGGTCTGGATGAACTCCATAGGAGAGGCTTGATGACTGAAGAAGCAATGAAAGAGTCTCTCCTCTTCCTTAAAAACCTTCAACCAATCAGATTATCTCATTATGGGAGACATGCCTTAGTAGATCGCAGATGTAATGAGCCACAGATGCAATCAACTGACTGATGACTTCATATAGCAGCCTTCTGGTTTATCAACCTGCCATGAAATATCCTTGCAGCAGCTGGGCATAATCATTTAGCCCATTTAGCCCACTAGAACCTGCCATCACAGAGGGGTATAGGAGCAGTGTATGTATGTACTATTGAGGTTAAGTCAAGTCAAATGCGATTTTTGTAGATTTAGGCTATTATAAATTAAGCTTGTGGTAACCACAAAGAATATATCTGAAAAATATATGCAGAGGGAAATGAGAAGGGACTCAAAATGGTACAGTACAAAAGATCAAATAAATATAAATGTAGACATTTAGTGGTATAATTAATCACTAAAAGGTCTAAAACTTACAAATGGCAAATAGCAAAGTGACATTAAAAAGTTCTGTATCATCAGTAGTTACTTTAAATGTAAATGGATGAAACTCTCTAGTCAAAAGCCAGAAGTTGGTAGAATGGATAAGAATTCATGATGCTTCTATATGCTCTCTACAAAAGATTCACCTTAAATTCAAAGCCACAAATAGGTTGAAAATCAAAGGACAGAAAAACACATACCATTAAAATTGTAACCAAAGAGAGCTAGGCTATACTAATATCAGATAAAATAGACTTTAAGTCAAAAGCTTTTACAAGGGACACAGAAGATCACTATATGCTGTCAAAGGGGTCAATACTAGAAGAAGACATCATTGTATATGCACCTAATGGTAGGTCCCAAAATATACGTAGCAAATATTGAACAAGTTTTAAGGAAGACTAGGCAGTTCTACATTCATAGCCGGAGACTTCGATATAACACTTTCATGAATGCTTAGAACATCTAGACAGAAGATCAATAGGAAACAGTAGACTTGGAATGACATTGTAAGCCAGTGACTAACATATATATTCAGAACACTTCACCTATAGTTGCAGAATACACACAGTGCATATAGATCATTCTCCAGAACAGACCATATGGTAAGTCACAATCATGTCTCAATGAATTCATAAATATTCAAATCATTCAATCTATCTTCTCTAACCACAATAGAGTGAAGTTATAAGTCAATAAGAGGGAGGACTAGGAAATTCACACCAATGTGGAAATTAAGCTATGCACTCTTGAACAACTGATAGTTTAAAGAGAAAATCACAAGGGACACTAGGAAAAATATCTTTAGGCAAATGAACATGAAAACACAACATGCTATAGCTTACGGGCAGCAGCAAAGGCAGTGACGAGAGGGAAGTTTATAGGGCTAAATGCTCACATGAAAAATAAAAAAGATCTCAAATCCGAGACCTAATCCCACAACTGGAGGATGTAGAAAAAGAAGAGTACACTGAACCCAAAGTAAGCATAACTGCCTCCCACCATATTTCAAGATGTACTTTCATTTTCATTCAGTTCAAAAAGGTTCTATTTGAACCCTTGATTATACAGATATATACTGTTTAACTTTGAAATATTTGAGTTTTTTTTTTGTTACTGATATCTTGTTGATAGGCTATGGTCAAAGAATATGCTATGAATGCTTCTTATCATTTTAAATTTTTTATGAGTTCTTTCCAAGAATATGGTCTATAGTAGTGAAAGTTCTATGATCACTTGAAAAACAAGTGTATTCTACTGTTGTTTGACGGAATTTCTATAAAGCCCAGTTAGATCACATTGGTTTGATATGTTGTTTGGGCCTCCTATATCCTTGCTGAGTCTCTATTTGTCATATCAGCTATTGAGAAAGGAGTGGTGAAGTCTCTAAGTATAATTGTGAATTTGTTTATTTCTCCTCTCTGTTATATCAATTTTTTCCCATATATTTTGAAACTGCTGTTAATTGCAGATACATGTAGGATTTTTTGGTTTTCTTGCCGAATTGACTCAACACTATATACCTTTTACCCCTGATAATTGTCCTT
This sequence comes from Myrmecophaga tridactyla, assembly GCA_004026745.1. NCBI lineage: Eukaryota > Metazoa > Chordata > Mammalia > Pilosa > Myrmecophagidae > Myrmecophaga > Myrmecophaga tridactyla. Next base: position 9,024 of record PVIY010029328.1, read on the forward strand.
GTTTAGAAGTCCACTTTGTAATTAATATAGGTGCTCCAGTCTCTCTTTAAATTTGTGTTTGTAGCATTTGCCATCATTTTAACGTACCTATATTATTATATTTCAAATGAGTTTCTTTTATAAAATAAAAGAACATCTTAGTTTTTAAAATTTTCTCTAATCCAATCTAACAATCTGTTTTTCATTTGGTAGGTATAGATCACTTACACAATGTAATTTTGATAGATCAGATTTAACTCTATCATTTTATTATGTTTTTTGTTTTCCTTTTTGATTTTGATTTCTCTTTCCCTTCCTTTGGAAATATAAATACATTTTATGATTTAAATATATATGTAATAATAATAAACAATATTCAAAATGTCCAGGTCATAATGCAAAGTTACTTGATATTCAAGGACCTCAAGAGAAAAAGCAATCTTTTGAATTATTAAATGTATTTAGTATTCCATTTGAATTTTCCTATCGGCTTTTTAATTTAACTCTTGTATAGCTTTTAGGGATTTCTCTAGGGATTACATTATATATACCTAACTTTTCACCTGGCATTTGTATTTTTCCACTTCAAATAAAATACCAGAAATCTTTTAATCAAATGGCATCATTGCCATAGGAATTGCATTTGCATACATTGGAAACTACATCAATATTATAATTTTTGTTTCAACAGTCACAATTATTTTTAAGAAATTTACAAGGCCCAAAATTTACATTTACACAGACATTTGCCACTTTTGTTGCTTTTTCTTCATTACTGAAGTGCCATGTTTCATTTCTTTCCCACCTGCAGAATTTCTTTTAAAGCAGGTCTAGTGGTGTATTAGTTAGGGTTCTCTAGAGAAACAGAATCAACAGGGAACACTTGCAAAAATAAAATTTATAAAAGTGTCTCACATGACCGCAGGAACGCAGAGTCCAAAATCCACAGGGCAGGCTGTGAAGCCAACGATTCCAATGGAGGGTCTGGACGAACTCCACAGGTGAGGCTCACCAGCAGAAGCAGGAAGAGAGCCTGTCTCTTCTGAATCCTCCTTAAAAGGCTTCCTGTGATTAGATTAAACATCACTCATGGCAGAAGACATTCCGCTTTGGCTGATTACAAATGGAATCAGCTGTGGATGCAGCTGACGTGATCATGATCTAATCCTGTGAAATGTCCTCATTGCAACAGACAGGCCAGCACTTGCCCAACCAGATAAACAGGTACCACAACTTGGCCAAGTTGACACGTGTCCCTGACCATGACAAGTGGCAACAAATATTTTTAGTCTTGCTTTATTTCAGATTGTTTTTATTTAACCTTTATTTTTGAAGGATACATTTATGGGACAGTTGACAGTTTTATTTTTTTCAGCATTTTAAAACGTTGTTTCATGGCCCTCTGACCTTCATGGCTACTGATGAGAAATCCACAGCAATCTGAATTATGGATTCTATGTAATGTGCTTTCTCTGGCTGCTTTTAAGATTTTTTCTTTGTCTTTGGATTTCAGACATTTGATTGTGATGTATCTGCACATGGGTTTTTTTTTTTGTTTATCTTATTTGGGGTTTGCTGAGCTTCTTATGTTGTAAGCTTATGTATAACACCAAATTCGGGAAATTCGTAGTCATTATTTCTTCAAATATTTTTTCTACACTAATCTTTCTACTTTCCTTTGGGATTTCAATGATGTGAATGTTATACATTTTTACTTACTTATTTATTATTGATATATATTATATATTCACATACCATGTAATCATCCAAAGTGTAAAATCACTGGTTCACAATATCATCATATAGCTGTGCATTTATCATCACAATCGACTTTTTTTTCTTTTTGGTGAAAAATAACGTAGATACGAAAAAGCAATAAATTTCAAAGCGCATGGCAACGATTAGTTGCAGAACAGATTTCAGAGTTTGGTATGGGTTACAATTCCACAATTTTAAGTTTTTCCTTCTAGCTGCTCTAAGATATTGGAGACTAAAAGAAATGTCAATATAATGATTCAGCAATCATACTCATTTGCTAAACCCTACCTTCTCTGTATAATTCCACTATCACCGTTGATCTTTCTTCTGCTCTTTAGGGTTATTTGGGCTATGCCCATTCTACTTTTTTCATGTTGGAAGGGGCTGTGGATATTATGGGATAGGGGATGGAACTAGTTGATGTTCTGGAGAGGCTGGTCCCTCTGCATTTCAGGACTTATTTGGTCCAGGGACCCATCTGGAGGTTGTAGGTTTCTAGAAAGTTACCCTAGTGCATGGAACCTTTGTAGAATCTTATATAATGTCCTAGGTGTTCCTTAGGATTGGCAGGAATGGATTTGGTTGGGGGTTGGCAGGATAAGAGCAACCTCCAGAGTAGCCTCTCAACTCTATTTGAACTCTCTCTACCACTGATACCTTATTTGTTATACTTCTTTTCCCTCTAGGTCTTTTGATATTTTCCTGGGGTCACTGATGTTCTGTTCATCTAAAAATTTTTTTCTCTGTTGTACAGATTGGAGAATTTCCATTGATCTGTCTTCAAGTTCACGGACTCTTTCTTATGTCATCTCCATTCTGCTGTTGAGCCCTTCCAGTAAACTTTGATTTTCAGTTTTATATATTTCAGTTCTAAAATGTCCATTTTTAAATGTCTTCTGCTTCACTTTTGCATATTTTATAATTCCAAAAAATTTGGCCTTAGTTTTTGTAGCACAATGACAATGGTTGTTTTAAAGTTCATGATTATTTCAGTATCTGGGCCATTTTGCAATTGGTGGCTGTTGATTGCTTTGTTTCTTGAGAGTGTTTGTTTCCTTGGTTCTTTGTTTGTCAAGTAACTTTGGATTATGTCCTGGACATTTTGAGTATTATTTATGAGATTCTGGGCCCTGGCATAGTCTTGTGGAGAATGTTGACCCTTTTTTGTTTTAGCAGGCAGTCTACCTGGTTATGTTCAGACCACAGATCCTGGTCTGCTTCTGTGGGCTGTGATTCTAGTGCCAGTTTACTTTTCAAAGACTTTACATTGCTTTTCTCCTCTATCCCTGTGGTAAGCTGAATAATGGCCACCCAAAGATGTCTAGATCTTAATTCTCAGAACTATGTATCTTTTTACTTTACTTGGTAGAAGGGACACTGCAGATGTGATTAAATGAAGGATTTTGAGATGAGAAGATTGTCCTGAATCAGCCAGTGGGTCTCATGTAATCACAAGGGTCCTTATAGAGGAAGCAGGAAGATCAGTTAGGAAAAAGAGATGTGAGGACAGAAGCAGGTTAGAATAATGTGCTTTGAAGATGGAGGAGGGGCCGTGGGCTAAGAAATGCAGGCAGACTCTAGAAGTGGAAAAGCCAAGGAATCAGATTCTTTCCTAGAGCCTCAGGGAGGAATGCAGCTCTACTGCCACTTACTTTAGCTCATAAGACCCATTTTAGAATTCTGACAGCTGGAACCATAAGAGACTAAATTTCTGTTGTCTTAAGCCACTAAGTTTGTGGTAAATGATTACAGCAGTAACAGGAAAAGAATCCAACCCCTGTGTGCACCACCCAGGAGTCAGTCTACATCATAGTTCAGCTCACAAAGTCTTTGCTATGTCGATTCTGGTCGGTTTTACGCTTTTGCAGCCTAAGAGTGAGCCCATGACTTCGTACCATGGTTGAAGCGATTTGGAGGACCTCATTCTCTAGCTCCCTACTCTTCATGATGTTCTCCCGTGCTGCCAGGCTCCCAAGAGCCCCCTTTCCTGGTCATCTGGCTACGAAGAAGAAAACAAACATCTGTGCATACCCTGTTATCGCCACCACTGCTGCTGTGGGGGTGCACATGCATCTATGGAGCTTACCTGGCGGTAGGTCGGGAGAATCTGAAGAACGTGTTTCCTTCTGGGATTCAGGCTGCCTTAGGGTGTAAACTGGGATGTAGGGGAGGTAAAAGGCAAACTTAGGGACTTCACTTCCATATGAATCATTCTTTGAGTTTTGATTTTCCTACCAAGTTCGCTTGCTCTATTTATTTTTCAGACAGCCTTGATAATTGCTTTGTCTTCTGTCCAGTGTTTCTAGTTGTAATTGGTGGGAGAGATGCTCCATCTTAACTGGGACCAGAAGTTTAGTCATTTCTTTGTTACTTTAAAATTTTCCTGCTTTTTCACTTCTATTTCTCTTATCTTTTTTTTTTTTTAAATCCAGCCTATGTTCTTTCTAGTTTAGTCTTCATTTCTAAAATGCTTTTTATCTAAATCTCTCCTGAGTTGCTTCACTTTCTTCATGCATTTTTCTAATTGTTTATATTATTCTTTCTTTCTTTTTTCTATTATTTTCTTGTTTCCTTCAGCTTGTTTTGAAGTAGGTTATACTTTTCATATGTTTTATGGGCTTGTCTTTCTGGAGTAGTCTTATTGCATAAAGGGGTAGCCTTCTCCTTTTTCATTGAAATATATTTATATAGGATTTTCTGTCAATCCTTTCGTTGCTCATTTCTGCATTAAATGACTCTTCCTGAACTTTTAGAAGGAAGCCTGAATTTCATGGCTCTAGAGCTCTCTCTTCTGTTATTTTTGTGAAGTGTTCAAATAAATGCTGACTTATTTTTCCTTACCTTGTTCCCTACCTTACTTTTATCTGGACCTCTCATCCCTTTGTCTCTTTTTCCCTAGGCTGCTTTTTTCCCTAGGCTGCTCAATTTAGATTCTATCACATTAGTCAGGATTCCCTAGAGAAACAAGAGAGATCTGTAAATATGTGATTTATAAAGGTGTCTCATACAACCGTGGGAATGGAAAAGTCCAAAATCCATAGAGCAGCTGGGAAGCCGGCAGCTCTGATGAAGGATCTGGCGGAAGCAGCAGCCCAAAGTCTCTCTTCTTCCTTAAAATGCCTTCAACTGATAAGATTATCTTGTGAGAGACAGGCCTGAGTTAATCGCAGATGTCATCAGCCACAAAAGCAGTCAACCAACTGATGATTTAATACACCAGCCTTCCGGTTTGCCAGCCAGCCATGAAATATCCTTGCAGCAATGGTCAGGCCACTGCTTCCCTGAAAGACAGATGGGCATCATCATTTGGCCAAGTTGCCACCAGAACCCAACCATCACTTATCCCTGGTGTTTTTTATTTCTTAATATGGGATTTTATCCTGGAAGGGGACTTTGGCTGCTTAGTTTTAAGAACCCAAAGATTTATCCTTACACAGAACCCTATGCTTCCCCTGGGACATTTGGATTCAGGGGCTCTTTTTAACTTGGCCTTTGAACTTTCTAGTCAGTACCTGCTGGGATTTCAGCTCCAAGACAACATAAGTCTCATGGATGTTAGATATTGTCCATGAGTATTTGGATATTTCAACCTTGTCTCTCTGTTTTAAAAAGGTCATACAGAAAGTTTATAGAAAATGATGCTGCCACTGCTACTACGCTTCACCCTCCAGTTATTTTGATTAACAAGTGTGGTCTTCTGCTAAAGGGAGGCATTGTGGGTAGGAAATTTAAGTGGTAAAAGTGACATTTTAGAATAATCACCAAGTGTGTTAGTTTGTAAGCTTCTAGAATGCAATATACCAGAACTGGAATATTTTATATTTATATTCCCTTTTATAAAGGGGAATTTAATAAGTTACAGGTGTACAGTTCTAAGGAAGTGAAAGTGTCCAAACTAAGGCATCCAGGGAAAGATACCTTAATTCAGGGAAGACTGATCCATCTGTAACACGTCTGGTCAACTGGAAAGGTACACTGGTCCCTTGCTGCTGGGCTCCATTGCTTTCAGCCTCTGTTCCTATGGGGGTGCCTCACTTTGCTTCCCTGGGGCTGGCTTTCCTCTCTTGGCTTCCCTTGGTTCTCTCCAGGTTCTGGCTTGTTTAACATCTCATGGCAATGTCTGCTGGACTCCAAACATCTCCAAACATCCGTGTCTCTATTCTTCACTTGTCCGCAGCTGTGTCAGCTCTGTTCTAAAGGTTCTTTAGCACTGAGGCTTCTGTCATTTCTCAAAAATGTTTCCCCTTTAAAGACTCTAGTAACTAATCAAGACCCACCTGGAATGGGTGGAATCACATTTCCATCTAATCAAAGGTTAATACCCACAATTGGGCGTGTCACATCTCTACAGAGATAACCTAATCAAATGATTCCAACCTACATTATTGAATCAGGATTAAAAGAAACATCTGCCTCCGCAAAAGTAGAAAGGAACCCAGAAGAGAAGGGAGAGATCAGGAGACACCACCATGTATGTGCCAGCTTGAAAGTATTATGTACCCCAGAAAAGCCATGTTTTAATCCTCATCCAGTCACGTGGAGGCAGCTGTTTCTTTTAATCCTGATTCAATATTAGAGGGCAGAAAATTTGATTAGATTATCTCCACAGAGATGTGGCAGGCCCAATTGTGAGTGTGACCTTTTCATTAGATAGAGATGTGACTCCACCCATTCCACGTGGGTCTTGATCAGTTTACTGGAGTCCTTTAAAAGAGGAAACATTTCAGAGAGAGTTCTGAGCTGACAGGAGAGCCATTGTAGATGTTTGGAGATTGAGACAGAAACAGCCCAGATGTTAAGCCAGGGCTCACAGAAATAGCCAGAATCTGAAGAGAAGAACTCTTCAGCCCTGGGAGATGCTAAGCTAAGATATGAAAACCAGGGTCTTGTCCTGGGGCAGCTAAGTGAAGGTCCATAGATGCTTAGAGAGGAAACCACTGGCATCAGAAGCTGGAAGCAATAGAACCAGGAACAAAGACTAGCAAATGCCAGCTATGTGCCTTCCCAGCTGACAGAGGTGTTCCAGATGGCATCAGAATTTCTTGAGTGAAGGTAACCTCTTACTGGTGTCTTAATTTGGACATTTTCATAGCCTTAGAAATGTAAACTTACATCTTATTAAATTCCCTTTTTAAAAGCCAGTCCATTTCTGGTATACTGCATTCTGGAAGCTAAACTGATACAGATTTTGGTACCAGTAGTGGGGTGCTGCTGCAGTTTGCAATTACCAAACATGTTGACATGTTTTTTTAAATGGATAGGGAGAAGATTCTGGAAGAGGTGTGAAGAGCTTGATAAAGAACCCCTAGAATGCTTTGAAGGGACTCTTGGTAGAAATATGGACTCTGTTGTGGGGCGCACGGGAAGAGAGACTACACAATGCAAAACTGCAAGCCAATTTGGAGTCTTTATTAGCCGGCCGGTGACTGCCTCAGAAACCTCCAAGAAGGAAGATTCAGAGAGCAGCCCCCAGAGGTTTTCAAGGTGAGCTTATAAACACTAAAATCATGTTGTGGTTTGCAGATGCTAGCAAGCAAGTGTAATTATAGAAGCAGAAAAATGCCGTTAGCTGTTGCCAAAACACATCCCATTCCCCCAGTTCCCTAACATTGGTTATTGTTTAACTCTTGGGGACTTTCCCTGCTCGGGCCTGATTTATTGTTCCTGGCCCTCCACAGACTCTAAGGGTACTTCTGATAAGGACTTAGACAGAAATGATGGATGTATTGTTGCAAACTGGAAGGAAGGTCTTTGTTGATGGAAAGTAGAATTTGAGAGTGATGAATTTGGACATTTAGCTGAAGAAATTTCAAAACTAAATGTGGAAAATGCAGTCTGGCTGCTCCTTGCAGCTTATACTAAAATGCAACAGGAAAGCGATAACTTGAGAAGTGAACTCTTGGGTACAAAGAAACCAGAAATTGATGGTCTGGAAAATTCTGGTCTTCCAGAGAGTGAGACCCCAGAGAGTAGGGCCCTATGTGAGAATTGAACCAAACATGGAAGCAGCCAGCTATTACAGGACAAATAAGGATTGGAGACAGAGTTATCCATAAAGGATTTGTGGAAAGTCCTTTTGTCTGTTGGCTTTGATCCTTGTGTACTACATGGAAAATCAACAAATTTTTTTCAGGATCTGTATGAATGGACCCAGTGCAAGTCTGGACTAAAAGGGACAAATTGAAGGAAAAATGGGAGTTAAGGTCAGGAGCCAGAAAATCTCAGGCCAGGAGAGCGGACCCCTTCATACATGTGGAAAGGTTGAATTTGCCCTAGAAGCAGAGGGCAAGCCTTCCACTTCATTGCTCAGGAAGAGTTGTGCTGCCTCAGGCCTTGAAGAGGGTGAGATGCATAAACTGGGACTGGGGAGAGCCTGGCTGCCACCACATTGTTCTGGAGGGGTTGAGTGTGTGCCCCAGAGCTGGCAGAGAGCCTGGGTATGGCCCCAGTGTATGCAGAGGATGGAGCCGAGAGAAGGTGGCTCCCCCAATGAACCCCAGTGTGGCAGCTCACCCCAGCATTTACAGAGAGAGCAAGGCCACTGCGTAAGCCCTTGGAAAGCGTGGGATTGCCGCTTTCTAAAGCTCCAAGTATAAATGACTCTCAGACTTTGAAATCCAATGGCGTTTGCCCTGCAGGTTTCCAGAACTGTTTGGGGTGGTGACCCCTGTGTTCCTTCCAATTTCTCTGTATGGAAATGGAAACATGTATCATTTGACTGTCCCTCCTTTGATATTGGCAGCAGATACCTTGTTCTGAATTCCACAGGTCCAGAGCCAGAGGATAATTTTTGCCTTAAAACAGACAATGCCTGTAACAGACTTTGATGAAATTTTGTTCTTGTTTTGACTTTGCATTGTATCTGTATTACTACTAAAATGATTTAAGGCTTCCTGATATTGTAATGGAGTGAATGTATTTTGTGTATAGAAAAAACATGTCTTTTTTGGAGTTCAGAGGGCAGAATGTGCCAGTTTGAAAGTATTTTGAACCCCAGAAAAGCCATGTTTTAATCCTGATCCAGTCTTGTGAGAGGCAACAATTTCTTTTAATCCTGATTCAATATTGTAGGGTGGAAACTTTTGATTAGATTATCTCCATGAAGATGTGATGTGCCCAATTGTGGATGTGACCTTCTCAGTAGATGAAGATGTGATTCCACCCATTCCAGCTGGGTCTTGATTAGTTTACTGGAGTTCCTTAAAATAGGGAACATTTTGGACAGAACTCAGAGCTGACAGGAGAGCCAGTGTAGGTGTTTTGAGATTGAAACAGAAATAGCCTGGGTGTGAAGCAAGGGCACACAAAAATACCCAGAATCTGAAGAGAAGAAATCTCTGGCCCCAGCAGATACTAAGCTGAGAGATGAAACCCAGAGTTGTGTCCCAGAGGAGCAAGTGACGGCCCACAGATGCTCAGAGAGGAAACCACTGGGATGAAAAGCTGGAAGCAATGAAACTGGAAATAAGGACCAGCAGATGCCAGCCATGTGCCTTCCCAGTTGACAAAGGCATTCTGGATGGCATCAGACTTTTTTGTTTGATTTAAAATATTTTTACTGAGAAATCTTTACACAGATATATTCCATACATAGTGTACAAATAATGGTTCACAATATCATCACATAGTTGTATATTCATCACCATGATCATTTTTAGAACATTTGCATCACTCCAGACAAAGAAATAAAAAGAAAAGAGAAAAAGCTCATACATCTCATACCCCTTACCACTCCCTCTCACTGACACTAGTATTTCAATCTACCTAAATTTATTTTACTCCTTATCCCCCCTATTATTTACTTATTTTTTATCCATAATTTTTACTCATCTGTCCATATCCTGGACAAAAGGAGCATCAGAAACAAGGTTTTCACAATCACACAGTCACATTGTGTGCTGGTTTGAAAGGATGTATGGACCCTAGAAAAGCCATTTAATCAAAATCCCACTTCATAAAGGCAGAATAATCCCTACTCAGTACTGTATGTTTGAAACTGTTATCAGATCATCTCCCTGGATATGTGATTTAATCAAGAGTGGTTGTTAAGCTGGATTAGGTGACGACATGTCTCCACCCATTTAGGTGAGTCTTGATAAATTTCTGGAGTCCTATAAAAGAGGAAACATTTTGGAGAATGAGGGAGATTCGGAGAGAGCAGGGAATGCTGCAGCACCACGAAGCAGAGAGTCCAAGAGCCAGCGACCTTTGGAGATGAAGAAGGAAAACGCCTCCCGGGGAGCTTCATGAAACCAGAAGTCAGGAGAGAAAGCTAGCAGATGATGCTGTGTTTGCTATGTGCCCTTCCAGATGAGAGAGAAGCCCTGACTATTCACCATGTGCCCTTCCACTTGAGAGAGAAACCCTGAACTTCATCGACCTTCTTGAACCAAGGTATCTTTCCCTGGATGGATGTCTTTGATTGGACATTTCTATAGACTTGTTTTAGTTGGGACATTTTCTTGGCCTTAGAACTGTAAACTAGTACCTTATTAAATTCCCCTTTTTAAAAGCCGTTCCGTTTCTGGTATATTGCATTCCAGCAGCTAGCAAACTAGAACAGATTTTGGTACTGGAGAGTGGGGTGCTGCTGCTGCGGTTTGCAAATACCAAACATGTTGGAACGGTTTTTTAAATGAATAAGGGGAAGATTCTGGAAGAGTTGTGAGAAGCTTGATAGAGAAGGCCTAGAATGCTTTGAAGAGACTGTTGATAGAAATGTGGACTCCAAAGACACTTCTGATAAAGCCTTAGACAGAAATGAGGCATACGTTATTATAGACTGGAAGGAAGACAAGCCTTTTGTTTTAAAATGGCAGATAATTTGGCAAAATTGACTAGTGGCTTTGGCTGGAAGGCAGATTTTGAAAGCCGTGAACTTGGATACTTAGCAGAAGAGATCTCCAAATTAAATGAAGAAAGGCAGCTAGCTTTTGACTGAGGTTCTTTCTTCCATGGGAAGGCACAAAGCAGTCTGCTGGCCTTCTCTCCAGGCCTCTGGGTTCCAACGTCTTTCCCTGAGGTGATTCCTTTCTGCATCTCCAAAGGTCTGGGCTGAGCTGCGAGTGCTGAGATGAGGTATGCTGAGCCGCTTGGGCTGTGCTATGTTGAGGTCTCTCATTTAAGCACCAGCCAATTAACTCAAACATCATTCATTGCAGCAGGCACGCCTCCTAGCCGATTGCAGATGTAATCAGAACAGATGAGGTTCACATGCCATCGGCTCATGTCCACAGCAATATAACTAGGCATCTTCACCTGGCCAAGTTGACAACTGAATCTAACTACCACACGTTGTAAAAGTTGTATCGTCATACAATGATCTTCAAGAATCAAGGGTACTGGAACACTGCTCAATAGTTTCAGTTCCTCCTCTCTAGCTGCTCCAATACAACATAAACTAAAAAGGGGTATCTATAAAATGCATGAGAATAACCTCCAGGATAATCTCTCAACTCTGAAATCTTTCAGCCACTGAAACTTTATTTTGTCTCATTTCACTCTTCTCCCTTTGTTTAAGAAGGCTTTCTCAGTCCCTTCATGCCAGGTCCTGGCTCAGCCTGGGAGTCCTGTCCCACATTGCCAGGGAGATTTATACCCCTGGGAGTCATGTCCCATGTAAGGGGAAGGGCAGTGAGTTCACCTGCTGAGTTGGCTTAGAGAGAGAGGCTACATCTGAGGCACAAAAGAGGTTCTCTGGGAGTAACTCTTAAGCATAATTATAAGTAGGCTTAACTTCTCCTTTTCAGGAATTAGTTTCATAGGGGTGAATCCCAAGATTGGCATCAGGCTTTCTTGAATGAAGGTAACCTCTTGCTGGTGCCTTTATTTGGACATTTTCATGGCCTTAGAACTGTAAACTTGTAACTTATTAAATTCCCTTTTTAAAAGCCCTTCCATTTCTAGTATATTGCATTCTGGCAGCTTAACAAACTAATACAATGTCCCTTGCCATGTGACACGCTAAGGAGCAAGGATCACTAGCAGCCAGTTCCATGATGCCATAGTCTTTGGAAAGAGAGCATTGCCTTGATGACACCTTGATTTGGACTTTCTCTTAGCCTAAAACCATGAGCCAATAAATTTCCATTGTTTAAGCTGCATTATTGCATGACATTTGCTTGAAAAGCCCAGGAAACTGAAACAGATTTTGGTCCCAGGAAAGAAGGGTGCTGCTATTGCAAATACCAAAAAATGTGGAAACAACTTTGGAATTGCATAATGGGTAGAGGCTGGAAGAACTGAGGTGCTTGATAGAAGAGGCATCAACTGCTTTGAAGAAACTGTTGGCAGAAATATGGAGGCTAAAATGTACTTCCAATGAAGCCTCAGAAGAAAATAAGGAATGTGTTACTGGAAACTGGAGGAAAGGTTATCCTTATTTTAAAGTGGTAGAGAATTTGGTGAAATTGAGTTCTGATGTTGGATGGAAGGCATAACTTGAAACTGATGAACAGGAATATTTAGCTGAGGAGATTTCCAAGCTGAATGTGGAAAATGCAACCTGGTTTCTCCTTGAAGCTTATAACGAAATGAGAGAGGAAAGGGATAAGCTGAGAACTTAACTCTTGGACACAAAGAAATCAGAAATTGATGGTTTGGATCGCTGTGAACTACACGCAAAGCTGATAAGTTTTTAGTGAGATTTGCATGAGATTTGTCAGTCTTGACTGAAAGGGATAAAGAAGGGACAAATTAAAGGAAGAATGAGTTCAAAGGCATAACCATGGAAGCTGAGGGCTGAACGGTGGCATCTTCCCATCCGTCTGGGTGGAAAGTGCAAGTCTGCCCTGGTGCTTAGAAAGAGTTGGATTCCACCTTGTTGTCCAGGAACAGTGCTGCCACCACAGTTCTCAGAGAGGGTGGAGCCTGTGCCTTGGGGTTTGCCTTGCCACAACCCCAGGGCTTGGAGGGTTGGGATCTGTGATCTGGGGTTTGCAGAAAGCCTGGGCACCACCCCAGTGTTTGGGGAGAGCAGGGCCTCTGCACAAATACTTGGAGGGGATGGGACTGCCACTCTATCAGGCCTGAAGGACAAACCATTTGTTCATAGATAACTCTCAGATTGTGACATCTAATGGAGTTTGCTCCAGTAATTTTCAGAATTGAGACCAGTGACCCTTGTTTTCCTTCCAATTTTCCCTATTGGAATGGGAAAGTTCACCCTAAGCCACTCCATTGTCCATTGGAGGTAGACGGCTTGTTCTTTAGGTTTTCAGGTCCACAGACAGAGGGGAATTGTGTTCCAGGGTGGGCCACACCCATAACTGATTTTGATGAGACTTTGTACTTAGCCTTGGTACCGAAATGACTTAAGGCTTTTCAGATGTGAAGGAATGAATGTATTTTGCATGTGGAAAGGCCATGTCTTTTTGGGGTTCAGAGGGTGGAGCATGGTGGTTTGGAGTTGTATATACCCTAGAAAAGCATGCCCTTAAACCTAGTCCATTCATGTGAACCCAGAAGAGAAGGAGAGATGAGGAGACGCCTGCATGTGCCTTGCCGTGGGTCAGGTTAAGGACCAAGGATCGTCAGTAGCTCCAGAACTCCATAGTCTGGGGGAAAGCACTGCCCTGATGATGCCTTGGTTTGGACTTTCTCAGCCTCAAAGTCATGAGCAAATCATTCCCTGTTGTTTGAGCTGAACCATTGCATGGTATTTGCTTGAGCAGCCCCAGAAACTAAAATACTAACTATACTTTAATAAAGAAATTTCTTTAAAGGATTATCATGTTTTTTAAGGTGGAATAATTATCTATCATACTGTAAAAAAAAATTTCAGATAAATACTTATCCACAGGTGCACAAAAGCAAAAGATCACCAAAAATATATATATGGGGTGGTGCAGCAGTGGCTCAGTGGCAGAGTTCTCGCCTGCCATACTGGAGAACTGGGTTTGATTCCTGGTGCCTGCCCATGTGCAAAATATATATATATATTTGGATAAAACATTTGCCTAGTAATGCTGATATTAATCTAAACACAAAGATTAAATGGCATATTTTCATGTTTTAATAAAAGATTTTAATTTTAATATTGTTAATGTGAAGGTTTTTGAATTTTAGATATAGAGGTGACAATGATTTTTCCATTTTCTGCTGTAGCCACTTGCTAAAGAGATTGTCATGGAGTTCAAAATTAATAAATGTGCAGGTTCCAATTGTCTCTTCCAGAAATTGTGAGGTCCACTTTGGCAAACATCACTGGACGTGGTGATTGGTACGTTAGTTGATGTGTGGAGGGTTTGTTGTAGGTTTATTTCCTTTTTTTCCCAATTTTTTACGTGACAGTGTGAGTGTGGATGCTAAAGTGTTTCTGGGACTCATAAAATGACAGTGAAACTTAGTTTTCTCCACTCAGAAAAAGGATTTTGCTGGACTTCAAAGAATAGGGCTCTTACTTTTTCTACCATATAAAACTATATCCATTTGTCTTAAGAAATCATTCGAGGATTCTCAATTAGAATTTGCTTCTGAAGGGAGTGCACAGGGGGTTCAGTGGTAGGATGCTCGCCTGCCATGCGGGAGACCCGGGTTCAATTCCTAGCTTAGGCGCCAAAAGAAATAAATAATAAACAAATAAATTTGCTTCTGAATCTTTCACAATGTTGCCTTTACTTTCTGCTGTGCCTCTTTTAAAGAAAAGAAGTAGAATGTATTGATCCCAGAATTCCATGACTACTTAAAGAGGAAAAGTTTCTAGATTTCTTTTGCTCAGAGTTAAAGGAATTATGTTGGAAAGTACCACTTTGAGATGTGGAATTCGTGCATGAAATGTTAAGTTTCCCAAAGCTTGTTCCTTAAGAGCTCTGAGGCCACAAGATGACCTGAGGAGCCAGGGGTTGCAAATTTGTGGTCAAATCAGTTCAGAAAACTGCCTAGTTAGTGCATCCACTTTAGTGAAGTTAGAATGAATGCTTGTCTATTTTATCTTTTTTTTTTCTTTTACAAAAGGTAAGCTATGATTATTTAGTCATAAACAGTTGACTGACTCAACGAGCCTCAAGACCGCAAAGAAAACTTTTCTCCTTCCCTCCATTATGAGTCCTAGGGCAGGGACCCAGACTCCCCGGAAAGCTGTTGGGGCCCATTCACAGAGTGACAGGTTACGTTGAGGGAGTGAGAGTGGCCAGTTCCACTGTCAGCAGGTCGCCAAGGTGGCGGCTGAGCCTGGTCTCAAAGTCATCAGGAACTATTTTGGGTTCTTGGTTAACCAGACTCAGTGAGAGGCACCCGCGGCACTGTCAGCTGACGTCCCTCCAGGCGCCGCATCCCCTGCACATTGCAGCCCCGGGGGTGGGGCGTCCCGGCTGCGAGCCGATGCTCCACCCAGATTAGACCATTTTTGGCTCTGAGCAGTCAGGTAGTGAAGAAACCTGTCTAACCTTGGTAAAACCAGCGTTTCCCAAATCTGTGTAGTCTTAGAACCTTTACTGTCATCCCAAAGAACTTGTATTCTGAGGACATTCTGGGAAGTGTTGATCTAGATTTATAAAACAAATAAATCTTAATAGCCAGCTTTTCTGAAAAACCAGCCAACCAATTCCAAATGTGATAAAGGAATAAATGTCTACCAAGGAATGCTTGACGATGTGCAAAAGATTTTAGTCTTGCGATTAACAGTATTGGAAACAAGAAGGAAAGTTTGAGTGTCTTTAGGCTGCCATATATAAATATGATCGTAATTTTGCGGTTAATAAATTCTGGGCTTCAAAAAATCATTGATTAAAACTTTCTATAAAATACAAAGGAATCGTTTTGAGAACCTCTAAGGTATGTTTGGTGAAAAAATATACAAAAATAAAAATACATGTGGTACTTTAGTGTGGCTGGAGCAGTAGGCCAGCATCCCCATTAGAAAATGAATGCCAAGTGATCATATAAATACCAAGGATTTATTTTGCAGAATTTAATGTTCTCTGTAATGCTTTTTTTTTTCAGGAAAATTAAATGTTTGTCAGAAAAAAGTAAATTTTTAAATGAATCTTAAATGCAACTTTCATTTTCTGGTGCATGGGAGCTGCTCTTTACTTCTGGGAGAATGGTTTTCACTGGCGTCAGATTAGTGAGGGGCCAGAGGCTTGACCCCTGCTCGGCTCTAGGAAATCACCCTCGTGAGTAGAGACAGGTAGGTTGCCTGAAATGTACTGGCCACATTAAACGTGTTTTGAGTTATGAAAAAGTATAAAAGCGAGGCCACACTTTAGGCACTGCTTCGAGCCACCTCTGTTGCCTACAGATGATTAAAGAAATAGGTTTGTTTAGATTTTCACTTGTTATGTATCCGACATTCCTTCCATCTTAGTGAAGCCAGCACCAGAGGGGCCTTCAGCCTGTCTCCTTTGGGTTTTGACCATGGGTGCTTTGCATCCTCCTCAGTAAAAAGAAGTCCCTGGGGCCCTTTAGGACTCCTCGTTGGCCCTAAATTCTCTAGTCCCTTTCCATCGTCACTGCCTCATTTTAAGCCCTTATCATTGCTCACCCTAATTCTTGTGATAGCCCCTTTTTGGCATTTTTTTTTTTAAGTAACAGCTTTATTGAGATATAATTCATATACCATAAAATTCACCCTCTTAAAGAGTATGTCAGTGATTTTTAGTATGTTCACAAAGTTATGCAGCCATCACCACTATTTAATTCCAGAACATTTTCATCTGGAATTGAAACCCCAAAAGAAACCCCATGCCCATTAGCAGTCGCTCCCCTCTCCCGCCCCTCGCCCTTGGCAGCCACTAATCCACTTCCTGCTTCCCTTTCTGGCCAGTTCATAGAAATGGGATCATACAATATAAATGTGGTCTTTTGTGACTGGATTCTTCCACTTAGCATAATGTTTTCAATGTTCATTATTATTATTTTTTTATGGCTGATTAATGTTCCTTTATGGAGTGATAAAGTGCATATATTAAAATGGATACATCTGGATTGTTTTCACATTTTTGCTATTAGGAATGATGCTATGAACACTTGTGTACAAGTTTTTGTGTGGTCATGTGTTTTCATTTCTTTTGGGTGGAGTGGAATTGCTGGGTCATATGGTGACTGTGCTTAACCTTTCGAGGACCCATCGGATGGTTTTCCAAAGCGGCTGCCCCATTTTACATTCCCATCAACAGTATCTAGGGTTCCAGTTGCTCAGAAAAGCTCCAACCTCCCACCCTCGGGGACCTCCCCACTCCTGCCAGAATGATAATTCCAAAGTATAAGTCCTTCGGAAGTTTTTAGGGTCTTCCGGACGCAGTAAAGGCTCACAAAGCCCACCATCCATGGCTTTTCAAAATATAAATAGCATAAAATTTACCCTTTTAATCATTTTTAAGTTTACAATTCATTGGCATTGAGCATATTCAGAATGTTGTGTAATCCTCACTGCTCTCTATTTCCAGAACAGTTTCATCATCCCAAACAGAAACTCTGTACCCATTAAGCGAGAAATTCCCACTTCCCCTCTCCCCTGCCTCCATTTAGCTATTTTGTGTCATATCTTTCCCCTTGCAACCTTGCATTTTACTGAATGGGGCATGTTCTTTATGCCTTTCTAACCTGAATGTGCTAGTCCTTCTTCCTTGAATGCACTCTTTTAATAAAAGTCAATTTGTTTTTGTTATCTAATTATAAATTAATACATTTTCACTGGAAATTTGGGGTATGAGAAAGGTCGTTTTAAAATTACTTTTTACCACCTACAGATAATCACAGTCTAAATTTTAGTATATTTGCTTCCAATGTTTTTTTAAAGTGGGATCATTCTACATTTTCCTATTCAGGATCATGATCATTTTCCCATATGTGCCATTAAATGCTCTTCGACTTGCAGCAAGCATCATTGTACATAGATCTTAGCATTCCTATAGAAAATGAGTGAAATTCCTAGGTCAGAGGGCATGAATGATATTGAACTTCTGTAGTAGTTAGATTCAGCTGTCAACTTTGCCAGGTGAAGGCACCTAGTTCTGTTGCTGTGGGCATGAGCCAATGGTACGTGAACCTCATCTGTTGCTGATTACATCTGCAGTCAGCTAGGAGGTGTGCCTGCTGCCATGAATGATGTTTGACTTAATTGGCTGGTGCTTAAATGAGAGAGCTCAACATAGCACAGCCCAAGCAGCTCAGCAAACCTCATCTAAGCACTCACAGCTCAGCCCAGGCCTTTGGAGATGCAGAAAGGAATCACCCTGGGGAAAGTTGCTGGAACCCAGAGGCCTGGAGAGAAGTCCAGCAGAGATTGCCCTGTGCCTTCCCACGTAAGAAAGAACCTCAGTTGAAAGTTAGCTGCCTTTCCTCTGAAGAATTAATGAAATAAATCCCATTTTATTAAAAGCCAATCCATCTCTGATTTGCATTCCGGCAGCTAGCAAACTAGAGAACAACATCTTTTATTGTACATGGTGCCAAAATAGTTGATGGAAGAGCTGCACAAGTTTTCATTCCTCTTGTAGGTTTGAATGCCGATTTTCTCATTCTCTCACCAATTCTACATATTAGAAGTCAGTGAAAAGTTTATAACTTGATAGCAAATAAAGGCATATTGTTTTATTTTTCCATGTCTGGAAGAGGTTTTTAACATATTTCATTGTCATTGTAGTTCTTAATTTGTAAATTATTTACTCTCAACCTTGACCATTTTTTTTTCTTTGTGGGGTGCTGGTCACTTTAAAATTGATTTTAAAGAGCTCTGTTGCTGTGACACGATTACATATAAAGGCACCTTTTGTCAGAGGTGCTATAAATATTCATCTGAGCTTGCTTGTAATTTTTTTGGTGATTTTAAAGTACAGAATACATCTTATGGGATCAAGTCTATTCATCTTTTCCTTTGTGTGTGTGTGTGTGTTTTCTCCATGTGCTTTTGCATGTGGTGATTCTTTAACCCAATAACTTTTTTCCCAGGTAACAACCCTAGAGAGTTATCCCGGAGAAGCACTCCCACATGTAACAAGGAGGCGCATACAAGGATATTTATTGCAGCATTGCTTTCAATAGCAGAGACAGAGAGGAGGGGACTGAGAGAAGGACAAGCACACAAGTGACCAATGACCTGTGTACACCCAGACGAGCCACTACTATGGGGCAGCTCCAAAGAATGTGGTAAATGTAAATACACTGAGCTGGAGTGATGTCCAACACCCACCTTAGTGACACCCGCAAATTTCAGAACTAGTTCAATAGAACAATTATGTTTAAACAAAACTAAAACTTACATCTATAGGCATGGGATATGTCTCAAAGGACACACACTTCAAATGGAGCCTCTTGGAAGGGGATGGATGAGGAAGGCTTTGAGCTCTATGGATTATAATTCTTGAACAGGTCTCTCCTTCTAGACGGAGCTCTTTGAGGACCAGCCTGTGTCTTTTGCATCTTTATATTTCTAGCGTTCACAGAGCCTGGCACGCAAGGGCTACCCCATTAATACTAAATGATTGCAGGAAAAGTAGATGGTCGCTGGGCTCCATCATCAGATCTGGTCGTACAGATTCAACGGCTAACCAAACTCAAGATTCCTGTTGGAGAAGCAGTCAGGCACTGCAGATGAGAAGGTGGCTTCGGGCTGCTGCAAACACTTACTGCCCTGCTCCTGGCCCCAGGCCAGCTCAGATGCAGCCCCTGACTCTACCCAAGTTGCTCGTGTTCCAGTTTGAGGAGAGAGACAGGGAGAGCCATGGTGGAACTGTGGTAGTAAAGCCCCCCGCGATGTCTCATTCCCCTCTCTCTTCTGTTGAACTTGGCCTTCTCCCGGGCTCCTCCACGGACCTTCTCCCCCTCCCCCCACCCCACCCCCACTGGCTTTCTCATCTCCGATCCTTCCAGCCTGGGCCAGTCCCATGGCCCGGGTGCCCCTTCTATTGTTATCTAGCAATGAGCCATCGTTTGTCAGAAAGCCAAAAACTTGTCTTATTTCTCACTGTGGCCCCAGCATCTGGCACTTAGAAAGTACATTAGAAATAACTTAGTGAATATTTGTGAGTTGAAGTGAGGTATGGACAAGGAACAGCTGTGACATAAAGGAGACCAGGTTTTGCTTTGCCTTAGAGGGTCAGAGTGTTTCACAATGGAGATGCTGATGTTGGCCTTTGAATAAAATGATGCGAGAAAGGGTCTTCCAAGCTGGGGGTGGGTGGGTGGGCAGGGAAGGGGCGTGAAGCATTTGAACAGAAAATAGTGAACAGAGTTGAAGCATAGCTGTGAGCAGTGGAATGATGGGTGGGTGGGTGGGGGTGGTGAGATGATGTTGGCAGAATCTGATAAGGCAGGACGTCATAGACCCTTCTGAGAGGTTTGAAGGTGTTTTTCTGAAGGAGGAGGGAGTTTGGGAAGCACTGAAGGGGGTGTCTAAGGATGGAAATGACAATCAGATGTGTGCTTACAAAAGCACGGGCAGAAGCTGGGAGTAGTTAGAGAGCTATTGCCATAATTGTGGAAAGAGAAAATGAGGCCTGAAATATGGCAGTGGGTTAGTTTGTAAGCTGCCAGAATGCGATATACCAGAAATGCAATGACTTTTAAAAAAGGGAATTTAATCAGTTGAAAGCTTACAGTTCTAAGCCTATGAAAATATCCAAACTAAGGCATCCAGGGAAAGATACCTTAATGTAAGAAAGGCCGATGCTCTGGAACAGCTCTGTCACCTAGGAAGTCAGGTGGCTGGCGTCTGCTGGTCCCTTGCTCCTGGGCTCTGTTGCTTTCAGCCTTTGTTCCTGTGGGGGTTCCTCACTTTGCTTCTCCAGGGCTGGCTTTCATCTCTTGGCTCCCCTTGGCTCTCTCCAGGTTCTGGCTTGCTTAACATCTCATGGTAACATCTGCTGGGCTCCAAGCATCTCCAAACATCTGTGTCTCTGTTGTCCAAGTGTCGGCATCTGTGCAGCTTGCTCTGAAGTTTCTGTCAGCTCTGTCATTTCTGTTGTTTCTCCAAAATGTTTCCCCCTTTAAAGACTCCAGTAAATGAATCAAGACCCACCTGGAATGGGTGGAGTCACATCTCCATCTAATCTAATCAAAAGGCCACAACCAAATTGGGTGTGCCACATGTCTGTAGAAATAATCTAATCAAAAGCTTCCAACCTAGTGTTGAATTAGGATGAAAAGAAATGGCTGCCCCCCTCAAGATCAAATCAGGATTAAAACATGGCTTTTCTGGGGTACATAATATTTCGAACTAGCACAGGTAGGAAATGGAGAAAGAGACAAAAATGGATCCAGAGATATTAAGGAAGTAAAATGAATAGAACTTAGTCATGATTGGCTCTGGGGACTGAGGGACCAAAAATGAGTTCAGAATAACTTCTAGGTTCCTCTCTTAGATGCCTATGAGGCTGATGATTTCTTTAGCGGGTTAGGGCTGAGAAGGTTTAGGGTGGGGAGGAGGATTGTTTAAGGACATGGAGATAATAACAGGGATTGGGGAAGAGAGGGAGAGAACAGGATTAGGACACAGTATTTGAAACTATAGGAGTGGAGTAGGGAGGAAGGAAGAGGCAAATGGATGAGTGAACGATAGTGAAGTGAGTTGTGAGTGACTTATTTAAGGTATTGTGCTCCCACTCTCTCCCTGGCTCCCCTCTGTGCCCAGCTCTTTGGCGAGTGTGGTAGAGGACATGGCCCCGGCCTGCAGATGAGTAACACTACTGACTTAGTGTTACCCACAAGAGGCTGCCGTGATCTCCCAGGAGGAGCGACACCCAAACAACCAGCACACATTATACAGCGGGAGGCAGAGCATATGGATTTTAGTTTGGGAAAGTGAAAACAGTTGGCTTACCTAATTATTATTATTATTTTTTTTTGGTAAAGAAATCCATGGGCTCTAATCTAGTTTGCTAGCTGCCAGAATGCAATATACCAGAAATGGAATGGCATTTTAAAAAGGGGAATTTAATAAGTTGCTAGTTTACAGTTCAAAGGCCGAGAAAATATCCCAATTAAAGCAAGTATATAAAAATGTCCAAATTAAGGCACCAACAAGAGGTTACTTTCACTCAAGAAAGGCTGAAGGAGTTCAGGGTTTCACTCTCAACTGTAAGGGCACATGGTGAACATGGCAACATCTGCTAGCTTTCTCTCCACGCTTCTTGTTTCATGAAGTTCCCTGGGGGATGTTTTCCTTCTTCAGCTCCAAAGCTCTCTGGCTGCCTGGGCTCCTGTCATTCTTGTAGCTATTGTATCATGCTCTCTCTCCAAAATGTTTCCCCTTTAAATGATGCCAGTAAACTAATCAAGACCCACCTGGAATGGGTGGAGTCACATCTCCATCTAATGAAGTTAATACCCACAGTTGGATATGTCACATCTCCATGGAGATAATTGAGTCAAAAGATTCCAACCTACATTATTGAATAGGGATTAAAGAAATGGTTGCTCCCACAAGATTGATTAGGATTAAAGCATGGCTTTTCTAGGGTACATAGTCCTTTCAAACCAGCACAGGCTCCCTCTTTGTCTCTACACCCACAGCACATCTCAATGTTATTCTTGCCATCATGTGGAAAAGGCAGGCTCCTGGGAGTTGGGACCTGCTTTCAGTCAATTCCTTGGTCTAGGTGGGAAGACACCTTGACATTCTACCTGCCTGGCTTCCAGGCCTGGGCCACACCCTTTGGTCTGAGGTGGGGCTGGGCCCTCCTCTCCTCCCCCAGCAGGGCTGTGGTCAGCAAGGATGCTGGAGACACTTCTCAAGTTCCCTGCAGGAGTCTCATGAGGAATAGTGGCTGGTCTACAAATCTTACTTCAGTGGACTCTTTCCTTAACTTAGAGCCAAGTTTTCTGTTAAGAGTCTGAGTCCTTGACTGCAGGGAGTCAGCGTGTGGCTGAGACTCTCACCGGGCATTTAAAGATCGCTTCTAAGGAGAACGTCGTCCAACACAGAGCTGAATGTCTATTCACAGAGTTCTCTGTTTTTTTATTATAGACTTCTGAGGTGCCTCGGGGAGGAGGAAAGAGTCTTAGCCCTACAATCTTAAGAGCCGACAGCCCCAGGTGGCCTGGAGAGGGCGTGTGATGTATCACCACCTCTCCGGAGTCTCCGTGACCTGGGGTGGAATACCGGTGTGACTTGGACAAACTTTCCGCTTAATGTCTCAGGACCTGGTTGTCTCACCTGTGCACCCAGGATAACCATCCTTCGCAGGATTTTTGGTAAGGATTAAATGCAATATATAAAGAACGCTGGGAGCATGGGCCTAATGATTACAGGACAAGTCACTTAACTTCTGTGAACTTGATTCATCTTGAAGTGGAAGGTGATGCCCTCTGCCTTTTAGGGAAGTCGAAAGGATAAAATGAGAGTGTAAAATTGTGTTATACACGTATATGATTAAGGTTTAATTATAGAAGACCCCTTCCAGGATTTTGGCAACCCGTTTCAGAGATGTAACACTGCTCCATGCA
>PVIY010029329.1:0-32954 GCA_004026745.1 Myrmecophaga tridactyla
GTTCTGTCCTGAGTCTCTTTAGCCTTGGCTCCCTGTGCCTGGGTATGTGTGAGGTTCTAACTCACTACTATGAGCTCTTCTGTATAGTTTGTGTCACCAGTGGGAGGGACCTGGGCCACTGCTTCTGGAGAACTCCAAAGCATTGCATGGGACCATGTCAGGAGTGGAATAACATTGGCCAGTCCAGGATGAAAGTTTTCTACCTGATATTTTTCTCTTTCTTCAATTCAGATTATATGGAGTCCTTCTCCAGTCTCTAACATCCTCCAGAATTCTAAGCAAGTGGAATTTTTGCTTATATTCATTGAATCTCTGTTTTTTTTTTTTTCCAGGGGATGTCTTATATCATCATTTTGCTGAAGTACCCTTCTATGTAGTCATTTTTTACTTGTTTTTTCACTTAGCATAATATTTTCAAGGCTCATTTACATTGTAGCATGTATCAGGACTTCACCCCTCCTCCCCCACCAATTGTCGATTTACGAATCATGGAGAAAGTATAGATGCTCCATGCAAACCTTAGTGAAATGTGTGAGGAATATTATCTTCATCATTAGAAGTAGAACAGAGCTAAATGGAATATTCATTCCTTAAGTTTGGAATGCTGGTGGCAATTCCTCCTGCAGATTGGCATCTATGTTCACTTTGGTTTTCTCTACTTCCTTGGTAAAAATAGGTGTGGTTTGTGCTTTAATCAGTTATGTAACTTCTAATCCATCCCTACCCTATCTCTTTCTATAATTCCTTCCCTACCTCTTTTCCTTTGATATTATGGAATGTGCACTCTCAGTTGTGGAGATGCATGCTGTCTATACATTACCATTATAATATTTGTGTTCATTATCTTATGTTCAATTTCTCCATCTCATTCTTTAGTACCACTCTATATAATGTTTCTACCCATATCAGAACCTATCCACACTCCAGATTTCATTTATTCAAATTTTTATTATATATCAACTATGTGTCAAGCATTGTGTGAAATTCTGGGAATATCCTGATGAGTATAACATAATATCTGACCTTCTTGTATCCAGAGCCTGCTGGAGGAGATGGATATGTAAACCAATGATTTTAACAGTGTGTTAATTGCTATAATAAATCATCCAGCCCCATATGATGGAAGATCATTATCTAAGATGACATTTTGTCACATTTTGAAGCATAAGTAGAATTTTCTTAAATGTGTGTGTGTGTGTGTGTGTGTGTGTGTGTGTGAAAGGAATAAAGGCAGTTCTGTGGAAATGAGCAGCATGCCCAGATACAAAGAGTTGAGAAAAGGTATGTTTTCTGAAAACATTACATAAGCTTCTATGTCTGAATTATTCCCCAAGCTCCTAGCAGAGAGAAGCTGTACTCAAGAGAGAAAGTTAGAGAAGGAAGACAGCCTATTAAACCTAGTGCTAAGGCATCCCCAGGATACATTCATTAAATTAGCCTTTTTATCTCTCCAGGCTTGACTAAAAAAAATATCTACCATTCTTGTTTTCTATCATCCCTGACTTGCTTTGTATGGCCACTTCCTAAGTTTTTCCTTAGAGCTGTTGCTGCTATTCTTTATTATTCACTGTTAGTCTAATGCCAGCAGCATACACTTTGTGAAGTCACCATTTTTTGAGTGCTGTTATTGCTCACACAGTAAGAATTTTATAGGCCTTACTTGGGTTGTCTTTTTGTCTGATGCTGGACTAATTGCATCAGGACCATTATGAGGGACCAGCTTCTGTAAGTTGAAGCTTGCCAAGGTTAAGGGGCTTTCCCAAATTCACGTCTCTCTCTCTCTCTAGATCAAGGATCAGTAAATCCAGCTGGCCATCTGCTTTTATAAATACAGATATTTTCTCAGGCCTCTTTTATACTACAGTGGTCAAGTTGAGTAACTGCAACAGAGTTGAAATGGCCCACAGAATCTATCTGTGCCTATATGTTGGCCATAATTCCTGAATCAAAAATAGGAGGGAAAAAAAGGATACTTGTCTCGCTCCTTAATTTCCTTAATTTATTTATTTACACTGACCTAATTCATAATGCTTTATTTTTCTCTGCCTTTCTAATCACCAATAATTGAGTCCACACTAAGATTTTTAAATCTAATTGCCTATTTTTCATCCACTGTCACATCATAAATAATACTTCTACTCTATTCATGTACTAAAGTTCATCTAATTTTCTTTGGCTTAAAACTCCTAGCAAAGTGGCTTTGGTTTCCTATTTTGCTAAGACTGTTGGTTGAAGCCATTAATCATTAATTTCTAATCAACTCATTCCTTCCTTCTATACCATATCTTAATGATGATGACAATTATTCACAGTGACTAAGCACTTACTACTAGCCAATAATGAAAATCTCACACATAATATTTTATGAGATTACTTCAGCACCTCTACAATATTGGCATAGTTAGTGCACTTATTTCTACAATTTGAGATGAATTAACATTTACAATTGATATTGGAACCAGGACTTTTATCTGGTCAGAGTGATTCTAGAAGTTCCCTTCCCTATCGTTCCTTTTTTCCTATGATTTCTATCTGAAGAAATATCTTTCTCTTTCAGTTAGATAAATTCTTTCGCTTATGTTCTTGATCACAGCCCATCTCTTTTGGAACTTTATGAAATTTGATGTTTGTAACTTCAATCTTAAATCATGCTTTCATTAACTCTTTCCCAACAGTGCTTAGCCCAATGGCTGGCATCGGGCACATGTAAGAGTCAATTCAGTAAATGAATCAAGTTTGATGTGTTTCTACCTATTGAATATGCAGTTTCATGACATCTCTAATGAATTTACTAGGGATATCTTTCAACGTGAAGTATACAATAAAGAGTAATGGAAATTGTTTCTTTTTCATTTTGTCCTGCTCACTGCAGCGTCCATTTTTTTTAACCATGTTTAAGAAACACAGCTTTTCCTTGTGGGATTCTGCTTTGTGACATGTTTGAAACTAAAAATAACCAGAGAGGATAACTTGATTTTATTCTATAATAAAAACCCACTTGCTATATTTGTGTCCCTGTTAAATGGATTGTTGGGTACTGTTGTTGATAGGAATGACAGAACCTCAGCAGTAATTAGGATCCTTTCAGAACTTCCGCATAAGTAAGTGTAACAAACTAGTTTCTGCCCAGTTGCAGGTGGCCATTCTCTCTCTTTTCCTCTTCTTTTTTCTTTCCTTGCCTTCCTTCCTCTTCTTCCCTGAGGGGAATCTGGGGACAAGATGGAGAGAGAGAGCTTAAGGCGACAGGCCCAGTGCAACATCGGCCATTGTAGCAGAATCTCAGTATGTTCTAATGTGAAAGTTAACTTTTATTTTCCTCCTGTCCTGCAATTATTGAACGTATCCTAACTATTAGTGTGTCCATCTGTCCACCTAAACTCTAGGAATTATTTGAAAACTGATTTCTCTTGTGGTCAAGGAACAGAAAAAAAAGGCTTGTTCATTGTTTGGTTGGCTGTTCAGTTGATCTTTCACAGTAATTTTACTGTATTGCCCAAAACTCTACAGTGAAAAGAAAAGAAGGATCAGGAAGGAATGGAAGGGATGAAAGGAGGAACATCTTTGGTGGCTTATTAGTATGGCTCTAAAAACTGGACACCTGAGGGTAAGAGAGTTGCCGAAGATTGGGTATGGGTGAGGGTTTCTAGAAATAAGAGTGTGCCAAGAGAAGCACTACTCTGAATCACTAAATATTTTGAATGTAGGATTAAATTGGACAGAAGTCCCCATCAGTGAACATCTGAGTAGAGATCTCATCTCTACACCCTATATCTTTGCAGACAGCAGGTCTGCACCAATGTGAAAAATCTACTCCCTACCCACCAGAGTCACACTTTGAACCACAACCTTAACCATAAGCTTGTTTAGTACCCATCGGACTGCTGTATCTTGTTGCCCCCTTACCATTTCTCAGGACGCCTGTAAGCCCCAAAGAACTCTGGATACCAGACAGGATATAGGAGATGAGGTTTTGCCACAGTACTCAGAGGTTTACAATGCAACAAGCTCAAGATCTCTTTGTAATGATGAGATTCATGCTTTTGTAAACTGGAAGCAACTCATAATGCTGGCACTGACATTGGCTACCTAGGATTCCCCTTACCAGAGACAATAGAAATTATGAGTAATCTTGCTACCTGGAGTAAACAAAAGAGGGGCAAGATTCACAAAAGACTAATGTTACAGAGAGGCAGAAAAATGTTTTTTGCTGAGGCACAGGCACTGAGGATTCAAAGACATAGGTTTCAAAACATAACTTCAAAACAGATAATACTTAACCTTAGGCCTTTCAATCTCAGGATTTTCTCACTGTCCTTTATTGAAAAGATACCTAAAATATTAGTGTGTTGCGAGGATTAAACAGTGTAATAGGCTCACCTAGTATCTAACGTGATTTCAATGCATGGAACATATTATTGATAATTATATAATTATTATATAATTGCTACTATATAATAAGTATATATTATTAATGTAGTTTAACAGTATTACAGTACTGTTGGTAGCGTCTGTTCAAAGTCCAGTGCTCTCTAATGGCGAGCTCTTTTATTAATCCCCATTCCCTAAGGCTATCTTTATCAATCTTTATCCTGCTACTTACTGAGGCAAAACTCTAAGTGATAGAATTGATACAAAGTTGAGCAAAATGAAATAGCTTCCAGAATCTATACATATTTATATTAAAAAGGAGTACCTTGTTATATCAAATTATTCATAGCTACTACTGTGATGGGAAATGAGAAGCTGGAGGCTATACCCATTTTTTCCTCCACCCTCAACTTCCAAAAAAGCAAATTCATAGTGTTAGGATCTAAATATATGATGTACAGACTTATCACCTGATTCTTTCATTTCTATGAGTATCAGTGTACCCAATAAAATACTCATTGAAAACTGCACTCTGGATTATTTGAAGCTGTATATTGGAAACCTGAGAATATTGAAGATCTTTATAACCCAGAACACATACATGTCTCTATGAGTGCGTATTTCCTGGCTACCCTCTCTTCTTATCTATTCTCCAGACTGGGAAGAGTAGGACTTCACATTGAAAAACTGGAATATCATCCAGAGGACTTCATTTCAGGTGCTGCTCTCCCAAAGTGACAAGCTTCTGGTTTATGCTAAGTATTCTTTTGTTAAGAGTAGAGGTTATAATTCTTTCCCTATTGTTTTCACAGTTCTTTTCTTATTGATTCTTGCTGTCATTTTGATCATTCTAGCTGCTCTATTAACCAAAAATATTTGTATATATTCAGGCCCAATACAATTATGAAGAACTAATTTTGTCTGGGTGACTCCTTATATTTAGTACCTAGCACAATATTGTATTTAGTAGGTGCTCATGAAAAGATTTATTTATTTATTTTGCATATCAAAAATAAATAAATAACCCAGGGGCCAAGGAGGACTGTGCTTGGGATTCAGAGGTCCCCCTGGGGTACTTCTTACTATGTCTATGCCCTGACACAGAAGTTAATGAAAAATCTCCAACCTAATAATGGTAGAACTATTGAGGATACAACCTCTGAGAATGAGGACCTGAGTCGCTCAGTCAGCTAACAACCTCTTCCAGGCTAAAGTGCAGGTTGAAGACAAGAGGACATGACATGGTAACGGAAGAATGTAGCAACAATATGAACTATGCTCTTGTGACCAGTTGTATCAGCCCATTATTCCTTTT
This sequence comes from Myrmecophaga tridactyla, assembly GCA_004026745.1. NCBI lineage: Eukaryota > Metazoa > Chordata > Mammalia > Pilosa > Myrmecophagidae > Myrmecophaga > Myrmecophaga tridactyla. The sequence continues at coordinate 5,684 of PVIY010029329.1, forward strand.
TACCTTCAATTCCTGTCCTAATATTTTTTATGAGCAGGAGCATTTTAATCTTATATTGGCCGAGTGGTTCCATTAATAATATAGTAACTATTTTAAAGTATTTTTGAGTTTTTACTATAAAACAGTATTTGTGCCATTTCTTTAATGATAATACTCAGTTGAACTGAATTCATGACATAATCCAAGTATACCCTCTCTTAATCGTTTTCTCATTTCCATGTGGACTTTTTAGACTATTTTACATTTTTTGCTAGTAGAATATTATACATTATGAATGACATTTTACACCCTGGAATGAAAATATTCTTACCATTGCCATGGACCCTTTAAGATATAAAGTAAGAATTTAGCATTGCCTTATTAGAAAGGCCAAAGCTGCAGGCAAAGCTGTTTTCTGAAACATGAACTAGATTACTTCTATGTAGAAAGCATATTTAAAAAAGCAATTATTGCTTGATGTAAAGGGAAAATCATCTGCTTTTGTAAGAACAATATGAGTATAGATGTTTATTTTTCTTTTTTAATTCCCATGGGAAAAAACATTCCAGAAGAAAGTTAATAGGAAAACACCATGAGTAAGAAAATAGAGTACCAAACATGGCATAAAGTTGAAGGAGTTTTTGGTAGCATGGAGATTATACTAGACAAAAGTCATTTCAGGGTTACTCATGTGCACTATTTTGAAAGAAGTACTTCTGAAAATTGATATAGATCCAGAAAAATCTTCACTAAAAGCTTTTTATACGGAGCCAAGAAGATAGATAATAAGCAAGCAAAGACTGATTAATGTTTTCCTGGTATGTGACTTTCAACAGGAGTAAATGATGAAATAAGTAGGAAACTAACATAGCAAGAATTTTTCTAGGGTCTTATGAGCGGGAAAAGTGCATGTCTGGAGGCAAGATTTCAAAAGGCAGAAGGAAGCTCCAGAACAATAGGTGACAGGGCTTGTTTTTGTCAGAAATTCAAAGCAATAGCATACTTGGGAAAAGATAGTAAGGTCAGAAGACAGAAACTTTTCTTAAAATATCAAAGGGAAAATATGTATTATGATTTACCCTTTCTAGCTTTCTGAATTGCAGACTCTTTTTCTTTAAGCAGTGCTATTTTAACATGCTTTATGACCTAAAACCAACGTAAAAATTCTTAACAGTTGTTCTCGTTTGCTAGCTGCCAGAATGCAACACACCAGAGACGGATTGGCTTTTAATAAAAGGGGATTTATTTTGTTAGTTCTTCAGAGGAAAGGCAGCTAACTTTCCACTCAGGCTCTTTCTTATATGGAAGGCACAGGATGGTCTCTGCTGGCCTTCTCTCCAGGCCCCTGTGTTCCAACAACTTTCCCTGGGGTGACTTCTTTCTCCATCTCCAAAGGCCTGGGCTGAGCTGCAAGTGCTGAGATGAGGAATGCCGAGCTGCTTAGGCTGTGCTACATTGCGCTCTCTCATTTAAGCACCAGCCAGTTAAGTCAAACGTCACTCATTGCAGCAGACACGCCTCCTAGCTGACTGCAGATATAATTAGCAACAAATGAGGTTCACGTACCATTGACTTATGTCGGCAGCAACAAGACTAGGTATGCTCACCTGGCCAAGTTGACAACTGACTCTAACTAACACAACAGTAAAATATGATATCAATACAGAAAATAGAGAAAGCATTTAGAAACTTTTATACCAAAATGACATTCTTGTGACATTTTTGTTGTATTTTCTAAAATTTCCAAGCCTCAATATGTTGGAAATTAAAAAAAATATGTAATACAAAGTGAATCATGGTCCTGACCACAGATATTTTGATAAGGACCGTTCTAAAGCATATTGCATGCAAAAAACTAGAAAAACAATTTGAGCTTTTCAAAGCTGACTTCTAACCACCTTTCATTTTCATTTTATACAAGATTTAAAAACTGAAATGCCTTCTGGAGAAATGCAAATAATATAATGGAGTGAAGCCAGTAAAGGCACAGTAAGCAGAGGTAAAGTTTGCCTAAAGAGAGAATACATATCTTGCCCTAAATCCCATATGCAATTATTATGCATTACATATATTATTATATATAATATAATTTGCATAAAATAATATGCAAATATTCCTGCATTAAAAGGTGTCTGATTTATAAAATTATAGATTACTTATTGCAGACAGGTTACAAATAATTCTTAGGGAATTATGTTGTGAGTAAATATGAAATTGCTTTCTTTTTCCCCTTTAATGCTAATGCAATGCTGTTTCCTTTTCTCCTATTTAAATTCCAATTCCTTATCTCATTGTCTGTAGGTTTGATAATGCTTTGCACATAAGTTTTAAGGTTTCCTTTACATGTTATTTTATGATCTGTTATAAACAGAGAGGCAATATAGTATAACGAAGTGGTAAAAGTGTCCAGTAATTTGAGCTACAGTCTTTGCATCCCAACAGACAGTTGTAATATGAACAACTGAGTGACCAAACATGGTCAAATAACTAATGCATATTTGAGACATATTTGACGTAAATTGAAATCAATGTTACAGAATATAGTATGATATACTTTCTCACATATTAAGTCAGAAAAAAAGGATCGTGCCTGGAAATGATAAAGATTCTTTTAAAAATTGCCATTATAACTAACTATAGGAAGTGTGAACTTACACACTTTTTTTCTTTGAGGCTAATTTATCAATATATGTTACATTTTTATCTTTGTATTCTTTGAATATATCAAATATATATATATATTTCCTTTGCTGGGTTTGTTTTCCCTTTGAAAATGGTAAGTTTGAGAAAGACTTATATACAAATATTTTAATTTCAATTTTATTTATAATACTTAAAATGTAAAAATTTAACGTAAAATTGTGTCATCGTTATATTATGGAAAAATGATACTGACATTAAATATTAATTTAAAGCACAAGATATAAAATGATTTTTACCTTTTATATCAAAGACTTTACAGTTCTGTGAGTCACAATAGCTTTTATATCAAAATCACAATATCATGCCTCCAACCTGCCTGTTTATAGCATTTCCTATTTTTCTTGAGGGTTTCTTTCAACAAATGCTTGCTTAGTTTCCCAGAATGCTGAAACAAATACCTCACGGTGGGTTGGCTTAAACAATGGGAGTTTATTGATGCACAGTTTCAAAGCTAGGAAAAGTCCAAAATCAAGGCATCAGCAAGTTGATACTTTCTTCTCAAAAACAGTGGTGTTCTGATAATAACTATCTACCCTCTTTGGGTTCCTTGGATGCACAGGGCACTCTCCTTTGCTTTCTCTTCTGGGGTCCTGCGAACTTAACTTTTTGCTGATATATGGAATCCCTTTGACTTCTGGCTTCTGGGTCCTCCCTCTGGCTTTCTCTCTGCGTGGCCTCCAGTAGTAACGTTAAGAGCTCTCCTGATTCAGTTGGCCACACCTTAACCAAATATAGCAACTTCAAAAGGTCCTACACAAACGGGTTCACATCCACAGGCATGGCATTAAGATTAGAATAAGGTACACAATTCAATCTGCCCAAGTTTCTAAGAATCCCAAGATTGTGATTTAGTTTTGGTCATTCTCAGGTATGTCAGCAGTAGGACCAGGAAGGAAATATCCTAACATAATAATGGTTATTTTCACTGGGTTTTAGGTGTGTTGGTGACTGTTTATGAGTTTTTACACTTCTGCCTCTGCATATTCCTCAATCTTTTGAGATTTAACATATTTCCTAATATTATCAAAAATAAAATTATGCTATTCAAAGAAAGCAAAGTTAAGTACATTAGTAGATTTATGATCATTTTTATATATGTCTATTTCATCCAAAATTGTTAAGTTTATATACTTAGTTTTTAGACTCTAGACTTTGTGCAAATTTTCCTTTAATATTCTGTTGGCTGACCTGAAATTAATGATGCAAGAAAGGACAATCATTATGTGACAGATATTTGGATTCCGCAAGAATCTGATTTGAATGAACGTGTCCTTATTATAAGCAAATACTTAATTCTGACATTAATGAGAACTAATCATGTTAATTTTCTCAGCCTATTGAAGCATAACACTGACCTGTTTTATCAAAGAGATAGCTGTAAATAGACATCTATTTAGGAATCACACTACTGGAATTCTATGCACTGCGTCTCCTATGTGGAATGAGGAACTGAAAATCAAGTGAAAACACTTATAATCTTTTGCTCTTAAATAAAAAAAAAACATTTTATGTGCATATTTTGAATGTGTTTACTTAATAAAACTTGTACCATGTTCAAGAAGCACTTGTACTCAAGAGAAGGCTAATTTATTTCCTTGAAATACAATAATTTAGCACAATAACAAGTCAAATGTTTTGTGATATGTTATGTTTCCATTTTGTTTTAAATTATACACACACACACACACATACACACACATACACATGAATAGAAACAGAGCAACAAAGAGAGAGAGAGAGACTGAGGAGAAATACAGAAAATCTATGCAAATTTGTGTTCTCTTTCAGGTACAAGTTAAAAAAAACAAAACTAAAACTTGTTACCCAGACAAGTTCAAGAATTATATGAAATGTGCATAGCAGAAATTAAAGCAGAGTTTATTTAGCACAGTACTATCTATCATCTATATATCATACATACATACACTAATACTTCATTGATTCATCCAGCACAATTCAGCCAATATTTATCCAATAACTATTGTGTAATTGGCATGAGCTATGGGCTGTGGACACATGCAAAAGAGGAAGACCCAGAAATGGTCCCTGACTTTAGGAAACTAATATTTTAGAGTATGAAATTGCCGGAGAAACTGAAGCCAGAAAATATAAATTACCTGCAAATTAATGTAGGTAATTAGAATGAAACAGTGTGTATAAGCAGAAAATGAGTGATGCTCTGCCTTGGGTGATATGATCAATCATTGCTTCTTTGAGGAGGTGATAAATAAGCAAACATCTGAAGAATTAGAAGGACGGAGGCACATCAAAGCAAAGGTAAGCATACTCAAAACCAAGTGAAGAGCAGATGGTGAGAGCCTAATGGAGGAACTCTGTGTGTTTGAGCCTCTGGAGACCAGCATAGTAGGAGGTGAGTGAGAGGGAGAGTGACAGAAGTTACACAATTGATTAGAGGCAGGGACTGAATTATGCCAGGCCTCATGGGACATGTTAAGAAGTATATGTTTTATTCCAAATTGAATGGGAAGCTTTCTTTTAAGAAGAAGACAAAATCATGCAAGTTTGTATTTTTAAATTTCCATTTCAGAGATTCATGCAAACAGGGAAAATTCAAGGAGTGCTCCAAACATATAGAGAAGCTGGAATATTTATAACAATAAAAACAACATCAGTGAATGTGCAAGCTCAAAAATTCAAGGGAAATTATCAAACGCAAGAACTGTAGATAAATCAGGCTGACATCACAGTGGCCTTACAATTTTCAGATTTGATATAGTCTTCATGCACTTGTCCTAATACCCCAGAAGACACAAGAGACACAGCCCTGGATTCAACATAAGGCAGAGACTCTAACATCAATCCTTTATCCCTGTGCTTCCTCATGCTAGACAGAAGAGAAGATTTCTACCAACTGAGTGAGAGAGGAGGCTGAAATCTTGGCACTTAGCCAGGGCTTTCAACCTTAAAGAAAGAAGTCTGAGACATAAAACCTGACCAGTACTACCTGAGCATATGGGTAATGTGTTACCACCTGGCTCAGGAAACACAAGATAACAATTTGACGTATGAACTGGTTTAAGGCCATTGAAACCTCTGGGGCTCTTGACCGAAACAAAACCTACATTGCAGGCACGAACACTTTAAAATCCTAGGCACACAGAATACTCACAAAATAATATAGTTAATAGTGCTTGATGAAAATGAACTTACAACAAAAAAATCTTAAATACGTAAGAAGAATAATAAATACCAGGGTAAAGGCAAATGAACATTGATTGTATGAAAACATCATGAAATCTGTGACATTAAAAAAAAGGATTTGAAACATCAATCAATTCAAACATATTAGTTAAGAGAGTATAAATGGTTTCTTGTGTTGTTGATAAAGAGCTCTAAAATATTTAACACCTCTAGACCTTAAGTATGAATATTGTAAATTATAGAATTACAAAATTTATTGGAAAATCACTAAAAAAAATGCTGAAGAACATTCAACTTCCAAGTTTGTATATGGGGGAAAATGGAATGAAATTAACCAATCCATAACTGCTAAGAAAACAAGAAAAAGATACATAGAATAGGTAATATTTTAGTCAGGATAGTGTTTAATTTGAGGGACACGTGGAAGGAATTGTGACGAAGGAAGAAAACATTGGATTGCTGAAAAGGTCTCATTTCTTTAAGCTATTCATGTAATTGCATTCCCTTCTATATGTAGTGTATCTCTAATAAAAAAACTAAGAATTGAATTGACAAAAATTTAAAGCTTATTAAGGAGACTTAATAGGAGAATACATATGTGTGTACGAATATATATATATATATGAATTCTTTGCTATATATACCAAAAGAATTCTAGGAGGAGAAAGTAAAGAGAATGGCGACAAATCAATAGTCAGTGAATTTAGTAGAATTTAGTGGGCTGAAGAACCATGTCAATTTAAAAGTAAGATGAAGAAAGACAAATCCCAACTGATCACACATGTGATCTCAAAATAAAGACATTTTTAGGCACAGAAGGAGGTGGTTGGTCTCCTACATATGATCCCTGAATGAACTACTAAGGTGAAGCTTCAGAGTGTTATGTGACACAAAGATATACTAAAAAGACTGAGTAGGTTTGAAGCTATTATATACCCCAGAAAAGCCATGTTTTAATCCTGATCCAATCTTGTGGAGGAAGCCATTTCTTTTCATGCTGATTCAATAATGTAAAGTGGAAACTTTTATTGAATTATCTCCACAGAGATGTGGCATGCCCAATTATGGGTGTGGCCTTTGATTAGATGGAGACAATATCACTCATTCAGGTTGGGTCTTGATTAGTTTACTGGAGTCCTTTAAAAGAGGAAATATTTTTGGAGAGAGCTCAGAGCTGATACTTGGAGAACAGAGCCAATATAGATGTTTGGAGATCAAGACAGAAATCAGCCAGGGCTAGGCAAGGACTCACAGAAATAGCCAGAACCTGAAGAGAAGAAATCTCCAGGCTGGCAGATGCTAAGCTAAGAGATGGAACCCAGAGTTTTGTCCCAGAGCAGTTGAGTGAAGGCCCACAGATGCTTAAAGAGGAGCCACTGGCATCAGAAGCTAGAAGCAACAGAACTGGAAACAAGGACCAGCAGGTGCCAGCCATTTGCCTCCCCAGATCACCCTTCCTTGAACCAAGGTGTCCTTCCCTGGATGCCTTAGTTTGGGTATCTTCTCAGCACTAGAACAGTAAACTGCTAACTTGTTAAATTCACTTTTTAAAAGCCTTTCCATTTCTGGCGTATTGCATTCTGACAGCTTAACAAACTAATACAAATAGAAAGCCAGGGTTCCAGGAAACACTGCTATCTTTTAACATCTGGACCTGGCTTGCATAGAGCCCCAAGACCAATCACCTCTTTTCATGGGTACTCTCAGCTGGGTATGTAAGCCCTATAGAAGGCAAGCATTATGAGACATCCAGTGCTTACTGCTCTGCCGTGAAATGCAATATCCCAAAGGTGGGTGCTCATATACTCAACAGTGTTCTATCTCTTTGGCGTGAGTCCTGATTGGCTACAGTTCATAGAAGGAACCCTGCAGTTTGGTCTTCACATATGGCAGAGATTTGTGTCTGTTTGTAGTTCATGTACCTTTCTGTTGGCCTCCAAGCTAACATCAACGTGATTGATACAGCAATGCATGTGTGGTTTTAGTCAGAGCTTGAAAGTCATTTGGAAATATTTCATAAAATAAAGTTCAATTGAATCCAAAGTCTATGTTGATTATCATGTGACATATTGACATATATTTGCCAATGGAAGAAAAGGAATAGGTCTTAAATATTTAAAATAAAATGTCATGACCACCCTTCACAAGTTCCCAGCCAGGCTTCACATTCTTCCTCTCAAACATTTTCAAAATCTGGCCAGTGTCTTGAAGGAGACCAGCCGTGTGTGGAATCCAGCCATATTTCCCCCAGCAGGTCTCTGTTTCCTGAGCACCATGAGATTGCAGGACATTTCAACCTGTCTTTCAGAACATTTTTCTTAAATCCCTGGACTCCCGCATAGTCCCAACTCAGAAAATGTCTTGTGGAGAGAACAGGTCAAGCATGTGAGGCCTCTTAGTTTTCCACTTTGTTATTCCAGCCGTGCATGTTGGCTACTAGCTTTCTGGCTTCTTTTTCACCGACAGAGTCTCTATGCTTGAAGGCAAGTTTTATCTGCAGCCTGTGCTCAGAATCAGCAAATGTCCACAAGAGTCTAAAAAAGACTGTAGTTTATCAGTTCACTAGGAAGAGTTATTCTCTCACTGGAATATATTTCTAGGTTTCATTACTACTGCAACTATCTCATGTCTTTAAAAAACATGACTTTTATAATTTATCAAAAATTTACTAGTTTTTGCAGCAGGAACACCAGCCTGCTACTACATTCTAGAATGTACCTAGAGACAGAATTCCTTAATAGTCTTTTAAGGTGCTATATTGGTGCTTGTAGTGGGCAGGGGGCGGGGGGGGGGTGGCTCCCTGGTCTGCCACTTGATGATACTTCAGTAGTACCTCTCACTGTTTCATTTGGTAGCAAATATGGGTATGGTACATTTGTCAAGTAGGTCTATTCCAATAAGACACTTAAGAACTAGGTAAAGAGCCCAAAGTACCATTGTGCTTATATACTGCCAACATTGAAATGGACTTTGGCCAAAACTCCATTTATCATTTGTTCCCCATACAGTGCTACTTTTCTTTTTGACATTTTGATTCAGCAAGGATTTCTAATCTCTTAGGAACAATACGATATAATCCACATAATGCCTAGAAATTCCCCTTTCCTTAACTCACCATTGATCTGTTTAATATTTATTAGCTCTTTTGGGGAAGCAAACAGGAATACATACACCATGTACCTGAGATGTTATCATAGGTCTCCCTCAGTGCACCACATTTACTATCAATGAAGGAACTCTAGTTCTTTGAATGGACCCATGTCTGGGAGTTGAGTGTGGATCTGTGACCATACCCATGGTGGCTTGGTTCAGGCCTTTTTTGGACACATTAGCTACTCTGTTGTCACTGCTGCTGACTGATGTAGTTTTGTTTAGATTGTTCAAGCAAGGCCTGAGCTTATGGCCCTTCCCTTTTGTCCCTGGGGACTTCATAATCAGATGACTACAATTACCTCTAAGGTCTGCACTGCTAAAACCATTCATATTACCAAATTTGCACAACTTTTTACAAATGAACTATTTGTTTGTAGCAGGGGTCCTTAAGCAGTGTAAGTGTTGTGCCACACCATCAGGAGTTGTGGGAAATATAAAAATATGTAGAAAGAAAAATCTCTGCATTTCTCAAACCTTTGAATGAGAAGATGACTGAACATTATATCACCTGTGGGAACTGGGAGATGTAATCAGCTAGTCCCTTCCAGAGCTACTCCCATATTTGCTCTGTCACTTTTCCTGGAGAAGGCAAGAGAGCATAATTAAAGGGTAATGTAGAAGCCAGAGGTCAAATTTCTTTCAGATTACCTCTACTGTTTTCTAGTTTCAGGGACCAGTTCCTCATTGAGAAGGTTGAGAAGGAAAGGGGATAACATTGATAAAAATTTACCATGACTTTAACAAAAGGAGAAGCATTCTTTATAGTGGTAGAAGATAAAGAGAAAATCGAACAGAGGTAAGTGACTAATTATCACCAATGTAGATGGGAAAGAAATTGTTGCCAAAAATAAGACAAGCCGTATCTGCACTGACCTTCCTCAAAAGACTGCCCAAGGAGTAGACTTGTTTCAAGCTAAGTTACAACTGTGAGTAAATCTGTTTATAAAGTCTATGCTCATTGTCTGTCTACTTGCAGATAGCATTGGCCTTGAGATTCTTCTATTTGCACAAATGTTTTAGGAACAAATTGAATTAAAATTAGCATTCAAAGGTTTAAGAGTTTAAATAAATGAGAACCTAATATTTCCACTGGTAAATTATTAAGGAATATATTTATGATACTTCATATATGATGCACACAAAAATAGGATTATGTGTTTGAGGCCTTCTCAGATGAATATAGGGAATGACTTTATTACAGATGTTTTTAGTAGGCAGTCTAAAATTTTGTGACGTTATTGTGGCATACTACATTAGATTTTCCATTATTCATGCCTTCATGTATCCATGCTATTTACCATATGTATCATTTTCACCAAGTTGATGTTTTCAGACTTGATTCAAGTGGAGCTTTAAAGTGTGTATGAGTATATGGATTTGCCACCTAACATTTTTCACATTGCCAGAAAAGAGCTTCTCCCAAGCAAAAACCTGAGCCTCAGGTTGAATACATGTAAGGTCTACCTTAGCCCAACCAACACGAAGGAGCCAAGCCCAGCCAAACCCAGGGTATGAAGAAGAGCTACCCTATCAAGCAAAGCCAAGATAGGTGCATCATGACAGAACTGGATACCCAGGAACATGAGAACAAATATTTAAGCTGCATATCACTGACAGTTTGATGGATTGTTACTCAGCATTATCAATGCAATGCATGACACATCAAGACATGACACCTAAAAGTGGAATGATGCTATAATAGAAACTTAAAATATGCAGCATGGTATTTAAGACTAGACTACAGGTTTTGAAAACAGCTTAATAGGGGCCTGGGAAAAAAAGAGAACTGGCTTTTATATAAACAGAAGGATTATGTAGAGCCCAGAACTTGTACCCGGATTACAATGCTCCTGATGATATGAAGCGTGTGGTCCCACAAAAGCTTGATGAGGGTCATTTCCGTAAAAGAAGAGTGGGTGGAGCTGTCAGCACCTATAATTGACAGGAATTGAATACATTAAAAAACACAAAAATTTGAGTGATCTGTATTTGAAAAAAGCATTGCCAGTCTATTTTATATGTTAAAATGCTTCTGATCCTCCATTTATTATTGTCAGGAAGTTGTTAGAAGGGGTTAAAGAAAATAAGTGGAAAACGAAGAATCACCACTAGAACAAAGCCTCTGCTAGGAAGTGGAACTAGGGTCAGGTCAAGAAAATTTTCTACCCCAACATTAGAGAAGCATGATAATGTTTTGAACAATATTTCAGAATTGCTATGGTTCAGTGGTTCCAATGTCGATAATGTTTTGCACAATATTTCAGAATTGCTATGGTTCAGTGGTTCCAATGTGCCTGACATTTCCTCTTTTCTCAAATAAGAGGGTTGATTGTAGTTATGCATTCCCTATTCCACAGTCATATGTTGGTGTGCCAGTTTGAAAGTATTATGTATCCCCAAAAAGCTGTTATCTTGTGAGAGCAGCCATTTTTTTAATCCTGATTCAATATTATAAGGCGGAAACACTTGATTAGATTATCTCCATGGAGATGTGGCACTCCCAATTGCGGATGTGACCTTTTGATTACATGGAAAGATGACTCCACCATTCCAGGTGGGCCTTGATTAGTTTACTGGAGTCCTTTAAAAGAGGAAACATTTTGCAGAGAGCTAAGAAATGACAGCGTAGAACTGGTGTTGATGTTTGGAGATCGAGACAGAAGTAGCTTGGGTGCAAAGCAAGGACTCACAGAAATAGCCAGAACCTGAAGAGAAGAAATCTCTGGTCCTGGCAGATGTTATGCTTAGAAATGAAACCCAGAGTTTTGTCCTGAAGCAGCTAAGTGAATGCCCACAGCTGCTTAGAAAGGAAACCACTGGCATCATAAGCTCCAAGCAACAGATCTGGGAACAAGAACCTGTGGACACCAGCCATCTATCTTCCCAGATCACCATTCCTTGAGCCAAGGTATCTTTCTCTGGATGCCTTAGTTTGGACATTTTCTCAGTGCCAGAGTTGTAAACTTGTAACTTATTTTATTTCCTCTTTAAAAGCCATTCCATCTCTGGTATATTGCGTGCTGGCAGCTTAACAAACTAATACAGTTAGATGTATGGGTGGAGAATAACTTTTCTTTTTAGTTCATAGGTCTCTGTATAAGAGCTGATTCCAGAGCCAATGTAGACCATGAGGTCCTGGCTATTAACTGATAACTATTTTTGGATGTGTTGGGGAGCAAATGAATGAATTTTGCATATAGGAGGATCATAAATAACTGTGACTGAGTGGACAGTAATAAAATTAATTACTTTTTGCAATTCTTAGCCCATCTCAGCATTCCTGCCTCATGTGACTTGCTTTGGCAATTGCATATTAACAGACATAATGGTGTAAAATATACTTGCACATATGGACTTTTTTTTTTCCTTCTCATCAGCTATTACCAGGAGAAGACTTCCTCTGTGTAACTGGCATTCAATCAGCTAATATTAACATATGTGAAGTGGACTTAGCTGAATCTTTAGGGAGAATGTGAGCCTCACCATACCTGTGTTCTTAAGAAGAGTTTCCCAGCCAAGCTTGGACTTTGGCTACAGACTTGAAGTTGCATGTAGAACCATGAACGTGTGAAGAGATGATTATCAATATATGTGTCTGGGTTTTGGAGTGGATTTTATATAGGATTGGGATGGCAGGAGTTGTTTGATACAGTCCTAAACCATTCATTTTGTACTGAAGGCATAACTGGTTTTATAGAAAGTTGACCTTTCTTGATTTAAACTGAAATTGAGAGAAAGGAGGATACTCTTCTCAAGTTAATAAAACCAAACATGATCATCACATATTTTTCCCTGAGAATTCAACATTTTGAAAAGAAATCCTTCCTCTTGGGTTATTTCAGAAGATTCGCTTAGGTCATTGATAGGAAAGATTGCTCAGAGAATACTCCTGCAAGAAATATAATTTGCTATCTAGTACTTTCAATATTAACATTTTTTAAATATAAAAAGCTTTAAAATGTTACAAATATAATATCTATACAACAAAATTGAGGAAATATATATATCTTAGTTCTTTGACTTCCTTACTTGGTACTTCTATTTGAAGTGATTTTAAATCAGAAGAACTATTTTTGTGTATATATGTATTATATATATATAATATATATAATAGGTTATTGTAGGAAGCTTACACTTTTAAAAGCTGGCTTTGTATTCTAACTTACCACAGAAAGAATGAAAAAGAAGATGCCCACAGAGAAAATATTAATACATGAAGGACATCATATAATTCTCTTATATTTTTCTATAACTGTACAAAATGTTTTTTTTAATCTATATAAACTGTAAAAAAGAGCTAAGATCTTTTTGTGTAATTACTTGGGGGGTTATTTAAATGTATCATGGGTATAGAATTGAAAATAATGTATGCTATAATCCATACATTGTTTTATCTTTCAAGGTTTTATTCTTCTAAAACAAGCCATTTATTGATATTAAGTTAAGTTCTCTTGGTATAATGTTCCAAATAGTAATATGTGGCATTTCTGTTTCATAATCTTGGATATGATTTTGATGTTAATTTCTTATACCTATGATTAGTTTTAGAGAAAATGGTACAACATATTCTTTAATATGCATATTCATAAAGTCTCAAAACTACTTGGAAAAAGAAATAAGCGATGGTATTAGCAGAGAAAAATATAAGCCATAAAATACATTCTACTTTAGGTCTTAAAGCTCAACAGGAATCTGTTAGCATTTTCTCATTCTTTACTATATTTTATTAAGTATGCAAAAATTCTATTCTTTGAATTTATGTTATTGTTATTGCTGTTGGAGGAACTGGGTTGTTTGGCCTTTAGTGAATTATATAGTCTGGATTGTGTTTGCATTCTCCTAATATACCGTGGTATGGTCCTGTGTCCTCTCTAATACCTGTAACCTACTAGTTGAATCTACAGACTTTATCAAGTTCATATTAGATATTTTGAGCAAGATTACTTCATGGGAGGATTTATGTTCTTTCATCAAGAAGGATGTAATGTCTGGACATTTTAAAATTAACTTTTATTTATAAACACTCTATATCCACCAAGAAAAAACTCCTCCTTTCCCCTTTTACCCTAGCTGCTGGTAACCTCTAACCTACTTTCTGCTTTTAGAATTTGCTAATTCTAGATAGAACATATAAATGACATCATACAATATTTGTTCTTTTGTGCGTTCCTTTATTTATGGAGCATAATGTTTTCAAGTTCTTTCATGTTGCAGCAATCTCAGAAATTCATTTTTTCTTAAGGCTAAATGACATCCCATTATGATTAGGTACCACATTTTGTTCATCCATTCCTTTGTTGATGGACACTACGGTTATTTCTGCATTTTGACTATATAGAATAGTCAAATATTCTATAGAACATATAGAATAATGCTTTTTATAAACATTTGTCTATGAGGATCTGTTTGACAGCTTGTTTTCACTTTCTTTGGGCATATACTTAGGAGTGGAATTAACAGGTCATAAGGTAATTCTACATTTATCTTTTTGAGGAACTGCCATATTGCTTTCCACAGTGGCTGCTTCACTTTACATTAATGCTAGCAATGCACTAGAGTTCCAATTTGTCTGCATCTGCTCCAACATTTATTATTATTATATTTTTAATAATAATAGTCATCCTTGTGGGCATGAAGTGATATCTCATTGTGGTTTTGATTTACATCTCTGTAATGGATAATGATGTTGAATATGTTTTTATATGCTTATCAGCCATTTGTATCTCTTCGTGTCTGTTCAAGTCTTTCGCCGATTTTTTGATTGAGTGGTTTGTCTTTTTGTTGTCACTATTTTAAACTTTCTTTCTATATTCTGCATATTTAAGCCTTTATCAGATTTATGGTTTGCAACTGTTTTCTCTCATTCTTTAGTTGTCTGGTCACTTTAGTTGCATTTTCACTTTTTTTGACAGTGTTCTTTAATGCACAATAATTTTTAATTTTGATGAAGTAAAATTGATCTATTTTTTGGTTGTTACTTGTGCTATTGGTGTCATGTCTAAAAATTCATTACCAAATCCCAGGTCATGAAGAACTGCCCCTATATTATCTTCTAAGAGTTTTATGGTTCTAGCTCTTATACTCATGCCCTTAACCCATTTGAGTTGATTTTTGTGTGTGGCCTGAGGTAGGGATCCAATTTCATTGCTTTGCATGGAGCTCTCCAATTTTCCCCCCAGCATCATTATCTTTTATGTTAACATTTTAGCCACTGATAAATGATGGCTGGATTCACTATGATATCAGTGGTTGCTAAGTGGTGACATTCTAATCTGGTAATTACTTATTTATATTTTAAACTGAAATGATTCCTTCCAAAATGAGAATTTCTTTGTTTTACACTTGATAGTGACTATTGGGGACACAAAATGAATGGCTGAAGTTTTCCTTTTATTTACTAGCTTTCAGAATAATAGTGGTTTGTTCACTATCACTGCTTCTTATCTATTTTATGATTATGAATTCACAGATTTAAACACCTTCAATGTGTTTTCATCAATCACAGTAATTACCCTTAGCGATGCTCATATTCACCCATTTTTGGCTGCCAGTAGTATCTCTTCAAGTTAGCTTCTTAATTGTTTGAAAAATCCTGGTAGTATTTGTAGCTTACTTTTTTTCTAGCATGGCAAGATAACACAGATTTCTCTTTTGCATTTCATAATTTTTGAATACAGGTGATATGTACATGGAATCACTATGCTATTTTGTCTATTTGTATATGCTTATTTTTTCACAACAAAAAGCTATGGAGGGGGCAAACCATGGTGACTCAGCAGGCAGAGTTCTTACCTGCCATGCGGGAGACTCGGGTTCAATTCTCAGCCCATGCACTTCCCAAACAAACAAAGAAACGAACAAAAGCAAACAAACAAACAAACAAACAATTCAACAAATGGTGCTTCAATAATGGGATACTTACATAGAAAAAGATGGAAATGTGACCCTGCCATACAGCAAACAAAAAAAAGCTATGGAAAGTGAATATGAAGGGGAAATTGGACATACTATTTGGAGACAACTACCTGAAAATGCTTGGCTTTAAAAAACAATAGAGGGGCTTCCAGTTTACTATTCAACATTAAAGTATTTAGATTATGACACTACTGTCCTTACTGTAAGTAAAAAGTGAACAAACTAAAAATAAATGACTTTTCCTGAACAATTAGAGTCTGAAATCACAGGGCAAATCACAACTCCTAGGTCTCCTTAGATAGGCAAATACAGAGTCACAGCCCAGTTCTGCTTATCTGAAGCAGAACCCACCAGAGCCATAAACTGGTAAGTACCCTTAATTGGTAACTTTAATGAACTGTTGGAGAATGAGTGTAAGCTAGCTTCAGTGAAGAGACACAGTAACCAACTGAAGAAGCATCCATTAGCTGACGCCAAAAGAATGTATAAAATAAAATGAATAATTATTAGATTAAATACAATGTTTAAAATATGTTTCCATGAGTTCATACTGAAATAAATAAATGACTGAACAATTAAATTAAATTAAATAATGGGGGAGAAGAGACAAATCTCAAGTGGCGAAAAACACCAAATAATTCATATAGATTTCAAAGCCTGAGAATAATTTTCTATAGCTCTAGGTTTTGTCCTGAGGCCATCTGGGACTATGACCTGATCTTTTCTGGACACAGGGGAGGTGACTCTGTCCTCCTGTCCAAAGCAAGTTTGTTGGCCCAGGCCTCTATATCCACAGCTCTGCCTTTGAGGGGATTCTTCTTGCTTCATTTCACCTTGTTTCTCTCCCTTTTAGTCCAGTTCATCCACAGATCTTTACTCGCTTCTTCTAAGGTGGTTGATTGGATCTATGGGACATACCCCTAATCTCTTTAGCAAATGGCTGTCCAGCCATATCCTTGGCTTTGTTCCAAAACATGTAGTGCAGATTGGCTGAGAATTTTTGGAATCACTGAATTTTGGCTCTTTGTGCTTAGCAGTTCATTCCACAATTGATCTTTTTCCTTTCACATTTTATTACAAGTAACAGGGAGAAATCAAGCTGTGAACTTCAGTATTTTGTTTGGAAATCTCATCAGTTAAGCATCCAAATTCATCATTTATAAGTTCTCCTTTCCATACCATAGTAAAACTTAAGATTTCTGTTACTTTATAACAAATGTTACATTTCCTCTAATTTCCAATAACATGATCATTTTGTTCTAAGACCTCACCAGAAGCACCTTTAAAGATGTTCATTTTTTTAGCAACAGTGTCTTCAAGGCAAGCTAGCTTTTCTGTGAAGTTCCTTAAGCTTCTTCCAGCTTCTACCCATAAACCAATTTCAAAGCCATTCCAAAATTTTAGGTATTTGTTATAGAAGCATCCCATTTTCTGGTACCAAAAGATTGCCGTAACAAATTACCAAACACTGGGTGCTTTGAAACAGCTGAAATAGGGGTGTGTTCTAGTTTGCTAGCTGCCAGAATGCAACACACCAGAAATGGATTGGCTTTTAATAAAAGGGGATTTATTTAATTAATTCTTCAGAAGAAAGGCAGCTAAACTTTCAACTGATGTTCTTTCTTACACGGGAAAGCACAGGGTGATCTCTGCTGGCCTTCTCTCCAGGCCTCTGGGTTCCAACAGCTTTCCCTGGGGTGATTTTTTTCTGCACCTCCAAAGGCCTGGGCTGAGCTGCTTGGGCTGTGCTACGTTGAATTCTCTTATTTAAGCACCAGCCAATTAAATCAAACATCATTCATTGCAGCAGTCACGCCTCCTAGCCGACTGCAGATGTAATCAGCAACAGATGAGGTTCACACACCATTGGCTCATGTCCACACCAATAGATCTAGGCACCTTCACCTGGCCAAGTTGACAAATGAATCTAACTACCACAGGGTGCAAGGGTGTTCAGTGGTAGAATTCTCACCTGCCATGCAGGAGACCCAGGTTCTGTTCCCAGTCCATGTGCTTCCCAAGAAACGAACAAACAAACAAACAAACAAAAAAGTCAAGCAACGGTGGTATGCTAATGGGATACTCACATGGAAAAATGATGAAAATTTGGCCCTGTCATACAGTATACAAACAAACAAACAAACAACAACAACAACAAAAGAACCCAACAAATATACTTGTCTCATAGTTCTGGAGGCTAGAAATTTTTTAAAAACTGTTAGAGGCTGACTTGTTAAGTGGGATGTGTGTCCTCTGGAGTCTGTAGGGAAGGGTCTATTCTATGCCTCTTTCCTGGATTCTGGCAGTGGCTTGCTGGCAACCCATGGCAACCTCCGCCTCAGTAGTCACAGGGCATTCTCCCTTATGTCTGTCTGTCTATGCCCTCATTTCAACTTCTCTAAAAAGCAGCAGTCATATTGGATTAAAGGTCCATACCACCCAAGAGCTCATTTTAATTGCCTAATTCCATCTCTAATGATCATATTCCCATACTCTTATAAATTTCCAGTTCTGAGGTATTAGGAATTAGGATTTCAACAATCTATTTTGGGGAACACTATTCAACCCATCACAGAGACAGAACAACTAAATGTACTGTGGTATCCTGGAGTGAATGCTGGAATAGAAAAAAAAAAAAAAGACTTTAGGTTAAAGCTAAGGAAAAATGAATAACATATAAACTTTAGTTAATATCATATCAATATTGGTTCATTAATGGAAACAAATGTGCATACTAATGTTAGGCATTAATAATGACACTGGGTGACATTTATGGAATCCTGTATATGCAATTTTACTGTAAATTTAACACATATCCAAAAAATAAAGTTCCTTTTAAAGTAATCCAGGAGCCGGTCCCTAGACAGTCAAATATTTCATTATTGTTTGTTATTTTTGCTTTACATTGTACTTTTTAAAAGATGAGATATTCCAAAGAAAGTTTATATGTTAGTGGACTAAAAGGGAAAGAAATGAAAATATTACAGATTGAGTAACTCACTTAAAAGGGTAGAAATTTTGCAGAGATTTTGGAGAAAATGAAATGCAGGCATTCTTTATTATCTTCCATTTAACATCTCATGTATGATTTCTGCTCACTTTCTATATCATATTTTTTATGGATTAAACTGTGTCCCCACAAAGATAAAAGGAAATCTAAACCCCAGTCCAGTGAATATGACCTCATTTGGAATTAGAGTCTTTGAATATGTGATTAATTAAGACAAAACCAAATTGGATTAGGGTAGTGTTCTTATAAGGGGAAATTTGGACATAGGCACAGACAGAGGAGGAGGAGAGAATGCCATGGGAAAAGACAGGCAAAGAAGAACACATCATGTGAAGATGGAGACAAGAGAAAAGCCATATGAAGATATAGGCAGAGATTAGAGATGTAAGTAAGGAATGCCATGTAAGGAATGTCAAGGAATGTTTGCCATCCTCAGAAGCCAGCAGAGAGGCATGGAACAGATTCTTCCAAAGGAGTATGGCTCTCCCCACACCAAGATTTAGAATTCGAGTCTCCAGAGCTTTGAAGCAATTGATTTTGTATTTTAAAGCCTCACTGATTGTAGTATTTTGTTATGCAGCCCTTTGAAACTAAGACAGCAGTAAATAGATAACCCTGGGTCCACAAACCAAACTCAGCATGCTCTTCCTCCTATGTTCTTCCCCTTTTCAGAATAAGGCAATTCTGTACATGCTGCTCAGACTAAAATGCCTAGAGATATTCTCAATCTTGATTTTGTTATATTCTACATTCAATATGTCAGCAAAGTTTACTGCTCCAAAGTACATCAGAATCTCCCCAAGTTTTATCAATGCCATGCTATGAATCACCATGTACTTTTTCATGGATTATCTCTAATACTGCTAACTGGTTCTCTGAATGTGCTCCTGTCCTTAGGCAGTGTGTTGTGGAAAAGCAGCCAGTGTGAGCCTTTTAAAATTATAACAGATCATTCTCTGATCAGAATTTTTTTGAAAAGTGCTTTCATCTTAAAATTAAACTTTATATCTGAGAGTGTGATTTCAACTTACCCATCTTCTTGTACTTCTTCAATATGTCCTTAACTTCTCTTGGACATATATATTTCAATATAAATTCTGGGGGAGTTAATTTCCACTATATAACAAATTTTATATGATCACCAGAAGTGTATAGCACTTTCAGCTGTTGTCAATAGTTTTTTAGGAGCATTTTGTAGGATTTGGAAAGCTTTTGCATTTTTCAGACTTGGTTTTAAAGAAAAATCACTATGCAGTCCCATTCTTCACTATGCAGAGTTATATAGTATAACTCTGAGAAAATATGAGTAGTGTTTTATTTCCCTAGTGTATCTTTAATAAGCTTATTGGTCTCAAGAAATAATGTGACCTTTCCATATGCTTTTTCTTCCTTATAGAAGATAATTTCTATCAAATAAAAATGACAATAATAAGAATCAGTAAGTGTTCACTATAGGTATCTGTTCATTTTTCATCATTATTGTACAAGTAAGGAATATATGAAGATAAGCCTGTTTTTAATTTAAGTAGATTCTACTGGCAAATTGGATTTTATGCTTTCTAAGGATACATTTCATATACCAAACTGAATAGACTACCTTAACAAATTGATATGGATCACAGGAGAAATGTCAGTGCAGGCAAACTTTTTCATATCTAGACAGAAATATAAAATTTATTCTTGTAATCATCTGTGGTTCTACTGCATTAAGAATGCTTTTGATCTAAGCAAATGGAATTTCATGCATTTAGGCATATCCCTATGTGCTTCTCAACAAAAGTACATGCTAATATATTTAATCTCATCAACATTACGTTTTAGACATGATCACATGCATTTATGCTAGTACTTGGTATCCTATTCAAGCCTGTAATGAATTTTATCTATCAGCAAAACCTCTATAACCTTTAATCTACTTATATACAAAGAATCAGTTTCATAAAACTTGCACTTATGGAAATTTACATTTTATCCCTAAATAATTAATCTCTTTGTCCATGATAAATTTATGTAACACTTTGAACACATCCAATTTTTCTGGATGTTTAAGTCACTCTTTTGCTATGAACTCCGTTTCTTCACTTAAAATGGCAATTAGATGTTAGAAATTATCTTTCCACAATGATTAAAATTAATAAGACTTATTAAAATTAATGAGTCATGAAAGCATGCAATTTTAATAGTTTCAAAATCAAAATTACATAGAAATGCTGTTGATGCTACACTACCAAATAATTAGCATTCAATTCTTCTAGAGAAGCTGTTCATTGCAGAAATAATGCTAACTATTTCTTCACTCCCTGCTCAACAAGTCCAGTTAAATCAGAGTAACAGGTCATACACTGTTGGTTGCAGAAACATTTCGTCTTCCTCAGTTTATTAAAACCAAATTTTGTTTGCACCACCATATGTTAAGCTAAAACAGGCTCTTCACTAACCCCAGGGATACATTATAATTTGTCTAACTCAAGCATAGTAATTCCTTCATCAACTAGTAACTGATTTAAGAATCTGATGTGATGCTGACCCAGGAGTAATAAGGAGAAGTACGAGTGAAATTGTTGCGAGTATTCTTCTTCCTGATTAAGAGAGATGGGAGAGAGAGAGAGATAGCAGACTGCCTTCATTTTTCTTCTTCTTGCCTTAAATGTGGTATTGTAAAAATGTGATGCCTGGAGCATTGGCACCCTTCTTGAGGCCATGACAAGCCTAAGGACAAACATTAACCAAATTCATTGGAAGGATAGTAAGACCCTGATTATTGATCAGTGAGTTATTGCATCATAATTAGAAGTACTTATATATATATAGAACCTATGTTAGGATAAATGATGAAATGTCTCTATTGCCTAATATTTCATTCCAGGACTGTGCATTCATAATAACTGATACAGCTTCTCTTACTACTGTCATACCTCAGACTTATAGTGGGTTGACTCCTGGACCACTGCAGAAAAATGACTATTACAACATTGCACATGATCTTTTTGTTTTTCCAGCATATATAAAAGTTATTTTTATAATGTACTATAGTCTATTATGTATGCAAAA
The DNA here is from genome assembly GCA_004026745.1 of Myrmecophaga tridactyla. NCBI lineage: Eukaryota > Metazoa > Chordata > Mammalia > Pilosa > Myrmecophagidae > Myrmecophaga > Myrmecophaga tridactyla. The sequence continues at coordinate 27,657 of PVIY010029329.1, forward strand.
GCATAAAAAATACCATAACTTTTAAACACACTTTATTGTTCAAAAACGCAAACTTTCACTGGCACCTTTGTTGAGTCATAATCCTTTTGCTGGTGGAGGGAAGGTCTTGCCTTGATGTTGATGGCTGCTGACTGATGAGGGTGATGGGTGCTGAGGCAGGGGTGGCTATGGCAATTTCTGAAAATAAGACAATGAAGTTGGCCTCGTCAATTGATTCTTCTTTTCATGAAAGATTTCTCTGTAATATGCGATGGTGTTTGATAGCATTTTCCCCACAGTAAAACCTCTTTCAAGATTGAAGCCGATCTTCTCAAAACCTGACATTGCTTTATCAACTTAGTCTATATTATTTTAAATCCTTTGTTGTCATGACAACAATGTTCACAGCATCTTAACCGGTGGTAGATTCCATCTCAAGGAACCACTTTCTTTGCTCATCCAGAAGAAACAACACCTTATCTATTATAGTTTCATCATGAGATCGCAGATATTAAGTCACATTTTCAGGCTCCATTTATAATTCTAGTTCTTCTTCTGTTTTCACCACATCTGCGATTACTTCCTCCACTGACATCTTGAGCCCCTCAAAGTCATCCATGAGGGTTGGGATCAACTTCTTCCAAACTCTTGTTAATGATATTTTCACCTTCTTCCATGAACCAAAAATGTTCATCATGACATCCAGAATGTTGAATCCTTTCCAAAAGATTTTCACTTTACTTTTCCGAGATCCATCATAGGAACCACAATCTCTGGAAGAGATAGTTTTGTGAAATGTATTTCTTAAATAATAAGATTTGAAATTTTAAATTACTCCTTGAGCCATGGTCTGAATGGCTGCCGTGTGAAAAGGATAAAATGTTAATCTCATTGTTTGTCTCCATCAGAGCTCTTGGGTGACTAGGTGCATTTTTAATGAGCAGAAATATTTTGAAAAGATCTTTTTTTTCTGAGCAGTAGGTCTCAAAAATGGACTTTAAATATTCAGTAAACCCTGTTGTAAACAGATGTGCTGCCACCAAGCTTTGTTGTTCCACTTATGGAGCACAGTCAGAGTAGATTTAGCATAATTTTTAAGAGCCTTAGGATTTTTTGGAATGGTAAATGAGCATTGACTTCAACTTAAAGATACCAGCTGCATTAGCCCTTCATAAAAGAGTCAGCCTGTCCTTTGAAGCTTTGAAGCCAGGCTTGGATTTCTCCTCTCTGGCTATGATCGACCTAGATGGCATCTTCTTCCAATATAAGGCTGTTTCATCTACACTGAAATCTGTTCTTTAGAGTAACCACCTTCATCAGGTATCTTAGCTAGATCTCCTGGGTAACTTGCCATAGCATCTACACCAGTACTTTTATGTTATGGAGAGGCTTTTTTCCTTAAACCTCATGAGCCAACTTCTGCTAGCTTCAAACTTTCTTCTGTAACTTCCTCCCCTCTCTCAGCCTTCATAGTATTGAAGAGAGTTAGGGCCTTGCTTGGGGTTTGTGTTAGGCTTTGGCTTAAAGGGCTGTTGTGGCTGATTTGATCTTCTATTCAGACCACTAACTAATACTTTCTCCATATCAGCAAGAATGCTGCTTCACTTTCTTATTCATGTATTCACTGGAGTAGCACTTTGAGTTTCCTTCATGACCCCTTTGCATTCACAATTTGTCTGTTTGTGAAAGAAACTTGGTTTTTGGCCTACCTCAGCTTTTGACGTGTCTTCTTCACTAAGCTTAATCATTTCTAGATTTTGATTGAAAGTGAGAGATGCGTGACTCTTCCTTTCACTTATACACTTAGAGGCCATTATAGGGCTGTTAACTGGCTGAATTTCAATACTGTTGGGTCTCAGGAAATAGGCCAGAGGAGAGGGAGAGAGTTGGGAACAGCCACTCAGTGGAGCATCAGAATACATGCAATATTTATTGATTGTTTTTAGGCACGGTTTATGGAATCACTCCCACGAATTATAATACCAACATAAAGATCACTGATCACAGACTACCATAACAGATATGAAAATAATGAAAAAGTTTGAAATATAGTGATGATTATTAAAATACGACACAGAGATAATAGGTGAGCACATCCTGTTGGAAAAATAGTGCCAATAGCTTTGCTGAATATGGGGTTGCCACAAACCTTCAATTTGTAAGGAATGTGACATCTGCAAAGTCTAGTAAGAGAAAGTGAAATAAAACAAAGTATGCCTGCATTTTAAAATTTGGATACGAAGTAGGCAAACATAATTAACGATGACTCCTATTTTGGATAATGATAAAAATAATACCTAAAATATTTATTATGCAATTTTGTTAGTTCTAGTTTATACAGGTTATTCTTCTCTATAATTCTCACAATAATCTAATAGAATATATAATTTTATTGTATCCACTTTACTTTCATATAAGGGAGACATGAAGAGATTAAGCAAGTTCTCACAGTCTGTGAACTGAGGTCTACTCAAGCTCCTCTCTGTTATTGATAGGATGACATCCAAAAATACATACAGACAGCTGTGTCATTAAGAAATATGGATGAGGCCTCCATTTGGACAGGGTCGGATTCATGAGTAACACACCCTTTTTGAATTTAAGCAAGCAGTTATTTATTAATTAGTAGAAGACAGAAGAATAAAGTAAAATGATTTATATCACCAGGTGAGCATTCACCAACACCTGAAGAAGAATGCTAGGGAATCCAGGATACAGTATTTTTGAAGTCTGATTAGAAAAGTCCCAAGCAGTCTGCCCTCTTCTCGCATATAAGATTGCCCTAGTTGAATTGCTTGCATGCAGTTCATTTGGCGTTTTTACACGATAGGGGCTGAATTCCAATTAGTTTGAATGACTTGGTACACGTGGTCCTCTGGAAACTGGCTAGGGATGGAGAGGAATATCCCGGGACTTGGATAACTTTATCACAGTATGTCTTCTTCTGGGAGAATGGCCAGTCCTCCCAGCCAGGGCACATTTTAATAACTCAGCACCAAGATCATGGAATGGCAACATCAGTTGAAAAGAGCAAACTCTACAAACTTAGTTTCCTTTCTTTATGTTTCAATAGCAAGATTTAAGATCACTTTTTATAATCCAAATGTTGCATAAAATTAAAATGCAAAAAGTTAATAATTACTATTTAGTTTTTAAGTGAAAAACAAATTATTGCAGCATAACACTGGAAGTTTATTCTTGGATATAAACTTTCTATTACTATTATCTCTTGCATTGTATATACCAGATATTCTAATCCATTAAAATAGTGTAGGCATAGATTTTATGATAAAGTTGCTGCTGCTTTTTTTTGTTTATATGTTTACTTATGTAAGTTTTATTTTTCATGCAGTAAACAAGTGATAAATTATTTGCATCTTTTATTCTTCTCATCAAACATATTAATGGGCATTATAAAATTTTGGAAATACTACTTACTCTAATATTTAAATGAATGTGAACCTGTGATTCAATGTAACTTTAGGATCCATTTCTTCATAGACATTTTTGGTAAGACAGAAGCATATCATAATAATGGCTAGTTATATTCATGTTTTGGACTCAGGAGATCTGACTATCATGGGATAGGAAGCATATAGCTTACATATCTAAACATATTTCAGTATTAAACTTTAGAAAGGTTGGGTAAAATAAGGAAATTTTTTTTTTTACCCCATGAGCCAAAGTCCTATTTATGAAGATATCAAAGGAAAGAAGACACGTGGATCATTTTCCTTATTCCTGAGCAAGTACAAGGGGCAAGTCCAGTTCATCTCTAGCACTGTGTATTTATCTTTTTTTTTTTTTATGTTGTATGGCTGGAGTCACATTTCATTCTTTTCCATGTGAGTGTCTCCTTATTGGAGCACGATTTGCTGAATTTTTGTTTGTTTGGTTTTTCGCTTGTTTGTTTGTTTGGGAAATTCATGGACCAGGAATCAAACCCAGGTCTCCTGCATGGCAGGCGAGAATTCTACCACTGAACTATCCTTACATCCCCACTGAATCTTTTATATATATTACTCTGACCCCTCTGCTGTAATATGTAACCCTGAACTTTTGAGCTAATTGTCTTCTATCTATCATTTTCATGAACAACACTCATTCCATTTTCTCGATTTCTCCTGGAAGAATTTGCACATCTTGTGCTTTAGAATTTTGTTAAATTTTGCTCCTCAAATGACTCACATTTAGATGTTTTAATAGTCCATAGATAGAAATCCTAGAGTGATTAACCACAATAAATTATAAAGTGCATAAAAGACTTCAGCTTAAGTGAGTACCACCATTATGTGACGTCTTCTAATCTATCTTTTAATTAAAGACAAGAATAATCCATACCAATTCTTGTTATGTGATTAAGATTAAGATTTTTTAATTCATATCTGTAATTATCTACTAAATATATTTAAAATAAGTTTTTCATCATCTCCATAGATATTAGCAAAATTTCATATTTTAACTTTTAGCTACAATTTGGTACCATGATAGTTATTGACTAGAAAGAATTTTTGAAGTATACATGAATGTGTTTGAATATTATATATAACATTTTCATTCATACAGAACATTATCAGTTCAAAAACATGGCTTGCATAATATGATATGATAGCTCAAAAAAAGATGGGAGAAATGCTTATCTATTGTTTTATGATCAATTGTTTTATGATCAACAAAAACATTTTCAGGCCTGTTGCTTAGCAACTTGAATGCAAGGAAAAATTAATTTTTGTATCAGTGCTTACAAAATATGGACATATGATATTACATTTTTAAGAGTGTTTCATATTATTTCCCTTCAAGAAGTTCACCAAAAATATTCACTGGGTTGGCTTTGTTAAATTTATTTATGGCTTAAGTTTCTTAATTAACTTTTTCATTTAAACATAATAATAACAATACATATAAAACCTTAGAGAAAGGAAGAAGGAAGGAAGGAAGGAAAGAAAGAAAGAAGGAAGGAAGGGTGGAGGGAGCAAAGGAGGGAGGAAGGAAGGAAGGATCTCATCTCAGAGACAATAGCCAATCATTATACCTCAGAGAAACCGAATTCCTGTTAGAATTACTGTGATGATACCAACTCCGTGTGCCAGCGGCTATGACAAATCTCACACGGTGGGCTGCCTTAACACAGGCACTTATTGTCTCACAGTTTTAAAGGCTATAAGTCCAAAATCAAGATGTCGACAAGGCCCTTGCTTTCTCCCATAACATTCTAGTGCTGGCTTGCTGCAATCCTTGGGGTTCTTGGTTTGCAACTCTGCCTCCTTCACACGGTAATCTCTTGTGTGACTTTCTCTAACATTTCCCTTCCTTCCT